>JAULBM010024089.1:0-11264 GCA_032357055.1 Geukensia granosissima
ATCTTCACAGGTAAGTTTAAATCAGCTTCCTAGACCACTTGGTCCTCCAGGCCCCCATAAATTTGGGAAATAATGGTTACAGGTAAAACAGTATTCACTGTCAGTTTTCTATTTAATATCCTCAAATTTTAAAATACAATACATTAACAACTATACTTGAGCACCAAAGTTTTAAAAGTCTCATTAGTTATACATGCTTTCATTTCTCATTTGTGACATAACCATGCTTTCTGGGGATTCATTGTAATTTTTGAATGTTTACAATATATTTGATATAATTATTATTATAAATGTATAAGCTCAAATGAAAGATTACTGAAATTGGTGTAATACTGTAAATGAGGAAATTATTGCGAATAATGCAAGTGTAATGGCAATAATTAGAACTAGCATTGAGAAACTTTCTAATTATGTTGCGTTACACTTTTCAAGATTTCACAAAAATAACACTCTCGTTATCATTGCCATTCAAACATTTGCAATAATTAATGCATGCAATTATTTCTGAATTTACAGTATGAGAAAGGAAGAATTATATAAAAATGAAACTGGCCCAGATATAAGTATTAGGTTTTCCTCTTCTGATTTTTCTGACACACAAATTTATTATAAATTTTCATTATTCTGATGGTATTTTTCCTTATAAATTAAAGAATATTGTGTAAGATTCCCGCTATAAGTATAATGAAACAGTTTAAGACCGAAAATAAAAAGTTTATTGTCAACTATACAGAAACTTGGTTTTGAAATAAAAAATCTTATTCTCAATAAAAGAAACATAAGAAGAAAATGTCCTTAAACATGGGTGATCCTGATTTTATCACATATATATACCTGTGTCTTTTATACATTAAATATAAAACACCTACAAGAGTGGAATTATAATAAATAATTGAATGAAAAACAAACAACCACTCAAATACAACACATTCAAATACATGTAACAATATTTTGGATATTGTCAATATAAAATATATGTGGAAGGACACAATTCACATCATATCTTGTTTTTATTAACAAATATGCAAAAGCCGAATTTAATTAATGACATTTCGTGTTTAATTTAACAGTAACTTAAAATAAAGCTTTGGTGACGCCAATATTACCATTCATTTAGTTGTGTAATGCCATCTCATCTGCCAATCTTTTTTTAATCAATAAGTTAATATTTTATTGTCAATTTACCAGACTGTTGGATTTACCAGTTTTTAATTATAAAAACTACTAGGTTTTAAACTTATATTACTGAATATATTTTAAACTGATAAAAACATTTACTGCAGTGCAGATATAATATTTCAAATTTTTTGTTATGCTGGTTTTCTCAAAAAATCATTTTTTTTTTTCATTTTGTTGACAATCAGATATTTTTAAAACCTAATCAATAATTTTTTGCTGTCAAAGACTGATATTAAAATCTTTTCTGGTTTTAAAAAAAGTTGTGAAACTTTAATGCAAGCATAAGCTTGTGATAAAATTTTGCCCAATAGTAGTCAGCATCTAGAGTGCAGAATGTATATATATATATTTCAAGCAGTTCAATCACAAAAAGCATGTTTTTGATATTAATCATTATTCTTAAATCTCATGTGCAAACAACTTGACCTATTTGAGCATTTACTATTTCTAATTGTCACATATTTATTATATCTAAAATGAGGTAATTTTATTGATAAATATGTTTCATTGTCATGTGAATGTTGATTGAATCAAAACATAATTATTATTGTTATAAGGACATATGATATAAATTATCTTCCAAAAATTGGTGTTAGCTAATACATGTATCTATCTCTAAAACATAACCAAAATGATAAAAATTTGTTCTTTGAATTTCCCACCAGTTTTCAATTGAAAACAGATGATTTCTATTGATAAGAAAAAAGGACGCGGTTCTTTCATAGCACAAGTCTTTGTATAGGCCCTGAAAATAGGATTTGCCCATTATAACTCCATATATTATGACTTACACACCCTATAACTTCACAATGTAAAAAAAATTAAGATGTCACAATGTTATTTTCAGAACGCGTGTATCGTCAGTCAACAGCCTTCTTTGTACATTTTTACATATTTATCAAATCAGATTCAAAATAATTCACAGCAGCCATAATATGTTGTGATTTTACCATGGGCTGGAGATGGTTACACAAATTTTATTCCTGGCTACAACTCAGTTTTAGTTGTAAAACTTGGTAGTATAAATAGGATATATTAAATAAGTGATATGCCTGGTCTGCTGATAATGGGCATTCCCTTTAATGAATATTCATTTTGTAATTGTTGTTTGTTGCACCTTATGGCCCCTAAAAATATATAACAACAATTTTTAAAGAAAGGATGATCAAGTTGTGGAAAAACTTCAATTAAGGAATAATAATAAATAACACTTCTTTCATAAAATATTCAGTATAATAATCATAACAATGGGAGCTTGTCTTATTAATATGCCAGAATATTTCACAGGTCAGTGAAACACATTTCCCTCCTAATCAGTCCAACCTGGAAAATGTTTTTTCACATATAACCTGGACCCCACTTATAATATTCCCTTTGATTGATAGTATAAACATCTCTTTTTTCTACTAGTAAACATATATTTAACAAAATATCCTTAACAGTAATATTATTCTCACCTATTTCTAGTGGTGAACATTTCCTTAATGGTACCCTCAGACTGAAGACCAATGTGATTGTAATACATGGCCTATTGATCCAAAGATCATGTAAGTATGGTGGGTTATTTAATTGATTGTAAATCACTGTTATAAAAATTAAATATATAATAATCATAATAAATACAAATAAAAATCCTAAATAAACCAGTTTCTTTTAATACATGCATTTGTTGACCTTCTGTATCACTCATAAACCACTGTGTATCTAAGAACCCAATAAATAATTCTAAAACACATCTTTACAGAGACCAATTTGCCTATCAAAGACATATCTAAGAATAAAAGAATAAATATGAATATAGTTTTAGGCATAATAAGAATAAATGATCAAGAAGAATTAATTCCAATGTCAAGTTTTCTTTTATATAATTTTTTAGGGGGTACCCAACACCCAAGGGAAATAACTCTGTTAAAATCATCTTAACGTTTTATTCAAGTGTCATTTTTTGTTAAAATTAATGCATCTCAAAGATAAAAATTTTTGATGATGAAATTACAAATGTACTATATATCTATTGAAATAATGCCAGAGAAATGTGAGGTTCAAATTTCTTGAAATTTTCATGTTTTCCTTCTTTCATCAAAGTAAATGTCTAAACAAAATAAACAGAAAATTAAACAAGTGAAATTTATTTGTTCCGATGGTGTTGGGTACCCCCTTAAACCAAGGAAGCACTAGCAGACAGTACTATTTCATTATAGCAATCAGAAAAAAAGCATTACAGCATTGTTTAGTTACTACCAATATAATAAGTAACAGATCAGCAAAATTTACAACACAGTAGAATGTTTTTAAAAAGAAACAATATAGAATACATGCCAGAAAGACATGATCCAAATCTTACAAACATTAATAATAAATAGACAAATGTAAAACTTAACTGCATGTAAAGTGCTTTTTCTGGATTTACTTTCACTAAACATGCTATGTAGCTAGGGACCAAAATAGGAAGATCAGTAAAATGTTTTTTATTTCTAGTTAAATTTACTGACCAAAAGAAATATACAGTCATGAGAGTTATGACAGTATCAATGCCAGTAAGGCAAATATGAAGATATCAATTATGGAATTATGGAATTTAGATTTTTTTAAATTTATCTTTGTACTAAGTGATTTTTGGATTAACCTTCATCAGGTAAACTAGGGATAAAAAATTTCCTTATTAATGTGAATTCTTATTATATTAAATTTCCATATGTCAAATGTTTGACTAAAAAGAAATGAAATATTAACCAATCCCATTTCAGTTCACAAGCCAATGAAATTAAGTTTGTACCTTTGTTTGAATACACCACTAAATAATTTTATACACTAGAAAAAGGAGCATTGTAAGAATTTTCATAAAGCACTAGAAATTACCAATATAATGTAAAAATTACCCATATAATAAATACATGCATGTTGTGTTAATGAATTAATCAAATGATCGTCCAAAACAAACAAATGTAACAAGAAATCACAGTCTAAAATACATCAGTCTAATAACTTGTCTGAACACAGACATTCCAAAGTGAATGTGCATACCTTCAACTATCTACAAATTCCTTAAGGGATTTTCAGCACCTCTGCATTCCAACAAATTAATCAAGCATTACACTTGGGTCCACCGTTATCCTCTAATTTGGTGACTTCATAGGTATCATTTATAACACCAACAATGAAATGCAAATACCATATCAGTGAACTGACCAAATAAGTACAACATAATGTTTACAGATGTTAATGGTTGAGAAATTTAAATTTATGGTTCAAGGGACATAATTAAGATATAATAAATTTATTTTTCTTTTACTCTTCTAAGCAACTAAGTCTAGACCACAAAATAACTTTACTCCTCAACACTTTTTAATAACAATATACTATTCATATGTAAAAATTCATTTATAATCTCATAAAAATTCACTAAAACATACAAAATACTAAATCTCTGTAAATATATTGATATATTAGTTTAATAGACCTCCTCTTACAAGGGCCACACATTTTGGAAAAAAGTTCTCTTTGCAAAGAAGGGGGAGATTAACCAAATGTGGTACCAATCTTCTTTTGTTCAGAGGGAGATATAAAAAATTCAAGGCAAATATTGTACTAGGTGGTCTTTGGTGGGGGTGTCTGTTGATGGAACTGCACAAGATGATGGCCACTCTCTATTCAGTTTATATAATCAGTTAAAAATTTGATGAATTAAAGCATAATTATTCATAATGAACATTAGATGACTTGTTAAAATTTTCTTAGACAAACAAATTGTTGATGTAAGTTCACTGTGTAAAATACTGGACAAAGTAAACAAACCTTTAGATTATATAGTTTTTGTGTATCATGTGATTTCCTACTATCCTGTTGTAAACCTAGAGACTATGACATGTGTGATGGTTAATACCATGAAATCCCACTCTCAACATCATCTCATAAATGCACTGATAAATCATTTGAAATAGTTCAATCTTACATACAAAAAAAATCACACACATGTAATACTTACATCTGTATGACAATCCCACAACAGGGAATGCATCTGTAATTTGTATGAGTAGTCCCTAACACAGGACGGTATCTTAAAATAGCTGTAACAGGAGAAAATCATAAATGCTGCTTTTTTTTGCAAAATCCATAATATTTACCAAGAGAAAAATTTTGTCTAATATGCATTAATACAATAATCAAAAGATATTGCAGTAAATTGTAAGGTGAAATAGAATTTAAACAATAAAAACCTTCATTTCAGCATTACAGCTTGACATACTGTCCCATATGGGAGACAACTCTTATATATCCAGAGATACGAAAAACCAATTGGTTTCATTTAACATTCTATTTTATTTCCAGAAAGCAAAATTTGAGTTGATGTATCTAGAAATATATATTTAAAAGCATCTACACATAACATTTGTATCTCATTCGAAAAATATAAAGACTTTCATAATATTCTTAAAGTACACAAATGTACAACTGCAACATTCAATAAAATGTATGGAGTGCTATTAGAAACAATAATAAAATGTATGGAATACATAACTAACATAAATAAAATGTATGGAGGACTATCAGCAGCATCCTTTCTTTTCTGTCTGCACTGTATCTTTAGGTCCATTCAGTATTATTCTGTCCGTCTCTGCTTCATCTTTAGCTATTGCTTCATCATTCTGTAAGATCTGCAGATAAATATATACATACAATTTGATTGGTCAAAATAATAAAATAATAACTTTGAATTTGTTTAACTAAGAGAACAAAAAAGTTTTCAATTTCAAAGGACTAAGAGTAATAAATTAATTTAAATGGAATCTATAAATAAGTTCATTAAGGTTCGAACCAAAATACATTTAATTTGTTGTAAAAGCAAGAGTGGGAAAGAAATAGAACTTAATGATAAAATTTCAAAGAAGCATTTATCACTGGATAATGTGTTTTTTCTTTGATTTCGCTGTCTTAATAAATCTATTATCAAGAATCTAAGTTGATACATAAACAATACATGTACATTGCTGGAAAATATCAAAATTCATTTGTACAAGCTTTAGAAATGGGAAAAATGTGGCGAGGCTTTGCTGAGCGTTTTTACCTGTTTTGAAGCCAGTACAAATGAATTTGATATTTTCCGGCAATGTACATGTATTGTTTTTATTCTGCAATTCTTAAAAGGTAAATAAATGTACGATTTTCTTTATAAATTTGTTGAATTGTCCATCATTTCTACATTTCTTGAGAACGCGGAGGTATTTGAAGACACCAGTCAGCTGGTTACTGAATATAATATTCCGCCTCGCTCATAATGCATTTGGATAACAGGAGACAATATTGTGCTACTGTACCTATAGCACTTTTCAATATTCGTCACTCGTATTTACATAATTAAATGCTTAATTGCAGGATAAAAAAGTTATTAATGAATCCGTTATTGTTTAACATACATGACAAACAAACAATAGATTATCTTTGGTCATCTTACTCAATCTTTCATATCCAACCTGACTTAATAATCTTGTAAGACCAATGACAATCTACACATTTTTTTCAAATTATATATGCTGTTATCTGCTTTAAAGAAATATTTCAATACCAATTAAAACCTCCTATCCCAGTAAAATGGAATGGCAGGATAGGAAGTTTTGTACATGTGGCCATGGGATGTGGATAATTATGAGTCACCACACTGTTAGGGATTTGTTAAAAAAAGAATTAAGTAAGATGGTTTATTTGAACACTCTTCTAACGAACACACAATCCATTATAATGGGAAAGCCCTTGAAATATAACCTGAAATTCATTTCACCATTCAACTTTTGATTTTTTTCTTCAGACATTGAATTTAGATTGATGTGTGTGGCTTGGTATAATATCAACCATATTACTATTTTACAGTGATAAAAAAATATTTCTTCATATCCTTGTGATAAGTTAATAAGGATTCAGCTTTTTAATTTTTTTCACTTTTATATCAAAGTGTTTTCTTATTTCTGAATACTTAAAACAATCCATCAAAACTGTAGTTAATTCAAACTAAAATGAGAATTTAACTTTCATACATGTATATTTCTTCAGACATAAATGTGCTATTCACTTGCATTTTAATTTATTCCTTTATAAAAGCAGAGGATCTCAGGAGCCTGTATTGCTCACCTAACAATTACTTTATCCTAGTCCTTATAGTAAGAAACAAAAAACTGAGGAACAATCAAGAGCAATTCTACCCAAGTTTGGTTCCAATTGGCTCAGGAATTAAAAAAGGCAGACTTCTATATGAATTTCTGTTAGGGAACAATGTGGTAGCCATCTTTCTTTTTATTTGGTGGGCACGCAAGTTACAAGTTGGGGGACATTCTAAGAACTATTCCACAAAGTTTATTCCAATTGGCAAAGCAGTAAAATACAAGAAAAGTTTTAAGTGAATTTCCCATAACCATGATAAGATATGAGTTTCCCTGTGGTAGCCATCTTAAGTGGTCTTTGAATGCTGAATGTAAGTTTAGTTGGGGACTAGCTAAGGACCATTTCATTAATGGTTGTTTCTAATTGGCACAGAAATCAGAGATGAGAAGATTTTTTTATTATATTCCATTTTCCCACTTTTTTATTATATTCCATTTTCCCACTTTTTTATTATATTCCATTTTCCCACTTTCCCATAGGTTCCCAAAAACAATATTTTTAAAAATCCTCCTTCCCCACTTTACCTTTTTTTTTATTATATTCCATTTTCCCACTTTCCCATAGGTTCCCAAAAAGAATATTTTTAAAAATCCTCCCTCCCCACTTTTCCTTTTTTTTGTAGCAACAGACATATCAGATATCCAATCTGGAACCCAAATGTTATTCTGAAAAGGGACAAGCCAAAGACCATCCAGCAAAGTTTTCTTGAAAACAGCACAGCAGTTTCATAGAACATTTTAAGTAGTTATGGACAGGCGGTGGAACAGCTACAATGTGATGGCAATAACTCACATGACACTGTAAGTCAAGGTGAGCTAAATATAGGGTAACAGAGCAATATTAAATAACACTATAACAACAACAAAAATAAGAATAAGTTAGCAATCTTACTCGTGTTACAAGAAACCTAGCAGATTCATCTATATTTATATTTTCCTTGGCTGACGTCTCAAACCATCCAATAAATCCTTTCTCTTTACAGAATTCATCCATTTGTGATGTATTGTTAACTAAACCTTCCTTAGCCTGATCACACTGTAAAAAAAAGAATAGAATAAATCACTGCATGTTTTTTTATGTTTGTATATAGTTTATCAATGGTCCCTGAAATTTGAATTGCTCAAAACATTAGAAGCAACCGAGTAGGTTATCAATTGTGGTTGGAGTTTGAATTGGCGTTCAAAAACAGGGAGTATTTTTTCAAGGTCAATACTTCATGTAGTGTCATGTTGTATCTGTAATTGTCTACGTAGTATGTATTGACTTCAATAATTAAATCTTGCAGTTGGTTTTTATAGTTTGGTTTTAATGTTGTTTTGTCACACCACTGTCCCAGGTTAGGGAAGGGCTGAGTTCTCACAAACATGTTAAACCCCACCACATACTGTATGTGCCTGTCCCAAGCCAGAAACCTGTAATCCAGTTGACGTCATTGTTTTTATGTTGAAGTGTTACTGGCTTTACATTGTTTACTTATTTGGCCAATAGTTGTTATATTTGAATATCATAAAATATAAAACAGCAGGTGTGGCATGATTGTCCATGAGACATTCCTCCATAAAATAACATTCAAAATTAAACTTCTTGCCTGGACTTCAAAATTAAATCTGATGCAGCTGGCTTTTAGGTTTGATTAAATGTTGTTTTGTCACACCACTGTCCCAAGTTAGTTGGATGATCGAGCACTCACAAACATGTTTAAACCTGTCACTTACTTTATATGCTTGTCCTAAGCCAAGAACCTGTTATCTTGTTGGTGTTAAGTGTTTTACCATGTATACTTAGCATGTTTGTTTGGTTCATTGATTGATTAATAATGCTTAATTTTCAGCGGCAAATATTTCATGCATATCCAGGACGAGGGCATATTAATGAATGGAGATGAATGAATATAGCTTTGTACTTGACTGACAAACTGAACATCATTTTTAACATACTAGCTCAGAAAGCAACAGACTGTAGGAAGACATGCCATTAAACCCAAACACTACTTAATGCTGCATGCTAAGTGGAGAAGCAGCAAATACCAGTTTAATGTCTTTGGTTTGACCTGGCTAGGATGAACAGAATAATGTGGAGGAGGTATATGTTAAAAGACCCTTACTGTTTTTATGACATAGATTCACATGTCAGTATAGTCTATCCACCAAGTCTGAAAAAGCCTCTAGTTATCAATTTGGATGTCTACCCCTGGGTAAAGTAATATTTTTACATGATAAGTTTGCTCAATGTCTTATGTTTTATATTCAATCTGTTATACTTGTCAAAATGTGTCCAAAAGGGATATAACAGGGCCCTTTTTAGACCAACCCTTATAATGGCAATGACCTTTACCAACTTAAAACCATTATTTTTTCGCTTGACTGTAAAGATAAAACCTATTTGTAAACTGTGTTTGAAGAATATGAATTGAAAGGTAATAATCGATTAAAATTTTGGATATATGAAATAAATTAAATTCATTTGAACCCACAATAAAAATGGCCGTTTTTATGATCAAAATCTTGACAAAGTTGTTATTTTTTATACATGGGTCCATGATAATGTATACATATCTTTGCTACAGTACAATAACGTTCCCTTTTAACAGTTGATCCTTTTTATAAATTTTTAAAGTCCTCGTATAAGCGGAGATATGGCAGAAACTGATGAGTTTTTCACAAATTAATTGTTCGGAATTTTTAGTCAAACCAGATTTCAGTCCGGCCATTAAAATACGAAAGTTTATAAGCATTGAATGAATCATTATAAATCGTATATTCCCTTATATAACGATAGATATAAGATAAGAAGTTAAACTCCTATATATCAAACAAATTTTTATAAAATTTAAGCATAAACCTACGTATTGATTGGAGCGGTGTACTCGAATGATACACAAAAGGGTGCGCTCTTACATGTTGACTTTTCGCGCAATAGGATTTATCGAATGAATTGCCTTAAAACTTTTTTATATCACCTTTATTGGATAACCGCTAGAACTTTATTACTTAAAAATTGATGCCCGTCTTATATTTAATATATAGCGACTCAAAAGTATGTGTTAAATTATTTAATAAGTCAGACTTTTGGCTTTTAATTCAAATAGTTCTTTAAATAAGACCGCTTTTCGTTTTTAAAAAAATTACTAAAACATCAAGATTGCATTTTCTTGCACAGACACAATTCTTAAACACTGCAGTGATACAGATATTAATATTACACATTGTTGTATTTTTTAAAAAAATGTTTAAATGCATTTCAAAATGCATCATATGGAAATTTTCGTTCAGATATAGTTAATTTTTATCAAGTTATATTTTTATCTACAATTTTATATTTAATATTTGAAATAAAAACTATACCACAACTAATTAAAAATATATTGTGTTTTTAAAGTTGCCAATTTTTACTTTTTTAACGAATATTTCCAAAATGTTTAGCTTCGTGAGTTTTCTGCAAATGCATATAGTGATAGAGTGCACCCTTTTCAAACACACCTAGTTACAAATCTTTTAATTATAGTTTATTTGAATATAATTTAATGTCATATTCAATGTTCAATCATCCTTAACTTTCTTTTATATCATATACAGATATTGTCAATTAATAAGGGTTGGATTTTTTGATAATAAAACAATGATTGTAATATCCGGAATGAAATACAATCTGTCTAGAATTTCCGACATTTTAAATTTCAACAGTTTTTAGCTAAAATAATTTTTAATATAACATTAAACATACCAAAATAATGCGCGAAACGATGAAAATACTTGTATTTAAACCAACACACGAATTCAAGAGATAACAATCAAATTTTACGTCAAGGATTAAATAAAAAGTGTGATATTTTGTAAAGTAAAGTTGGTGTTCATAAATGTTGTATAGCTTGTGTTTTGCAGGACTTATGCTTGTAAAGTATATCGTTTTCAAACAAACTAAACCATATCTCC
>JAULBM010024100.1:0-11264 GCA_032357055.1 Geukensia granosissima
GGTCCCTGCCGTCGAATTTGGCTTCCCATTTCGATTTGTTTGGATTTGAGTGCTTCTTTTGCTATATTTGAATTTTTGACTTCCTATGTTTTCTAGTGCTACTGATGAGAGGTTACTCTTTGAAATGTTCATATGGCATACTAAATTTTCCATATTAATTTAACATTGGTAATTTTGTATTTTACAAGCATCTACATAAAAATGGGTAATTATCCACATCACGAGACAAACTGCTAATCCCCCCCCCAAAATGTGATGGTATAAAGTGTTTGTTGGGATTTAAAATTTTTGTGAGCGCTCACGTTTCCCTAACCTGGGACAGTGGTATGAAAAACGACTTAAACAAACCTTAAATGTACCTCCACCACATTTAACTGTTAAAGTCGATTCATAGTACGCAGATACAAATACAATTATAGTACACCAAACGTATTTTGCCAAACGAATTGAACCTGTATCTAAAGTTTTACAGTGAAATAAATCATATTTTATATCGTTGGAATTCTAATTCTTTCCCGCAGCTTTATAAATTCATTTTAAATTAAAATAAAACATTTTCCCATAGGGTGAAATGTTAATTTTTTCGACTTTGTAAATTTCTTTTATTTTGGTGATGTAATTAACCAATTGTCTCGGTTGAGGTATGAACAACTTTTTATTTTATGACAGATAAATAATGAAATTTTAAGAATGTCTAGCTGTAGCACTGAAGCGAGATATTTATCTATGAAAAATGCTATTTTTAGAAAAACATTATGATGTCCAAAATTAACCATAATTTTAATAAAAATTAACCATTATGGGAAATATTTTATGCTGAGGAAAACAAATATTTTAACTACAGGATAAGTTGCGGCCAAAATAACAATTCCAACAATATTCAACATGATATACTTTATAGCTGAACTTTCGATATAATTTGACTTAAACCGTGGCAAATTTCGTTTGGTGTATATTAGTGACGACATGCTGTACCAATCGATCCCGGAAAAATCTTACATGTTCCTGACAACTAGTTAAAAAATCGAACAGAATTGATAACATTACATATATGGTCCTCTTCGGCTAGGACATAAATCAATACACGTCAGGCTGTATTCAATATAAACAAAATATATCGGAAGCCTGTAGGATAAAATGAAAGTTTTCATATAAATTATTGAGAAGAGAATTGTTGATTTCAAAGTAGACAAACCAAGTCATCCTTGGAAAACGCAATTGATGGCGAAGGTCATTTTAGAGAACGAAACTATCTGAACTCTCTCGGATTTGGATAAAGTAGGCCTTCGATAGTACAATCCCGACTATATATATATTTTTTAACTACAACTGAAGCCAAATTTTACTCCGAAATCAAAACTTATGATTTGCTATCTCTGCACTTGTTTTTTCTGTTTCCTTGGTCGCATCATTTTGTTTGGTCTGGTTGTCTCGTGCTAAATATAAAATCGGATCTCTCTATTTATAGCTCAATTGATTTTTTTATTGGTTTTTGATTTATTTGGTCTTAATATGGTCCTTGTATAACTTAAAAGTATAAACATTGTAGTACAATCAATTTTTAATTAATTCACTTTGTTTTGAAGACGGTGCTGTCAGAATGTCTCAATTCAAGGCCACTTTCATCATGATTAGAATAAAAATATTTGATTTTTTCAATCCTGTTTACCACTATTCCCTGTTCAAAATTCAAAGAAAAATCTTTGAATCTACTTTGTGTTGTTAACCGTGTAACCTGTGTACGACTAAAACAAAACTCTAAGGATGCAGTGAGCTTGATTTCTTGATTGACAACATTTTTGATATGATTGGCGGACATGTGTTTCACTGACTTTCGACATTTAAATGGCTACCAACTTTGCACCCCTCCTCGCCTCGCCGATTTATTTCTTTATTCGAATGAGCTGGTTTATTCTGCAGAGAAAAGTGAAAACAATCGACCCAATTGTTTGGTTTCCCTTTCCGGCTTAAAGATGAGGTTCTTTAACTAATATATTCTAAATATGGTAACTTTATTGACCACATACATCCCATTGAACTTGAAATGAATGCAACAGATATAAACGTTTGCATTAAACTGAGACTTACACCTGGCAAAACAAAACAAAAACCAAGGAAAAACAAGAGATAACTTTGATTTTCTCATTATTCTCAGTCCATTCACGTATAAAAGCTTTCAAACCTAACTTGCATACGAAGCTTATATTTCTTCTCAATTGATAAGCTATTCTATGGATGTGCTTCATATCAAGATTTTATTGACAGTGGGTTGCGTTTTAACCAATGATATCTCGTAGAAAGATTAAAGTAGCTACTTCGAAAAATTTTGATTTTGATTTTATTATTTGATTTTATTGACCGTTACGAAATTCATTTTCACAAATGAAAATGAATATCCTTACAAATCCATGTCCATACCGCCTATGCATATGACTGACACTGATTGTGACTTAACATCGGCCTTTACTAAAGAGTAACAAGACGGGTGCCACTAGTATAGCAGGAATTGCCTATCCTTCCGGAGAATCTGAACTCGCCATAGTTTATGTAGGTTCGTGTTTTTCCAGCTTTGGTTTACAAAGAGTTGTGTGTGGATGTTCCTGTGACTTTGTTCGTATATATTGTAAGTTCCTTGTTTGAGACTGGAAGAAAAAGTATGTTGTTGGGTTAATCATGTTAGAAAGCGCCAAATCCCTAGAATGTGATATTAAAACAACAAAATAAACCTTAAAAATAAACTTTATTAAACCGTGAAAAAACGATATCCTTAGGATCTTTTAAATGAGGGTGGTATCTATATGAAAATGAAAAGATATGGCTGTAAATTTTAGAGAGACGCACTCCAACTACATGTACCGAACTAATAGAGGGAATTTACAAATCTCCATTTCTCCACAAGTTTTCAACAAGGTAAAATAAAACATTTACAAGTAAAATAATACTGCTCTTACCTGAATATTATCAATAAGTATATGAAACGAAATTATTTAACACAACGACTAACATATGACTACAATTCTTAGTCGACTTGGCAAAGACACATGAGACAAATGTTGGGTTAAACAAGTTGCCTAAGTTACAGAAACCCGCTTATAAATCCCGTTTGAAAATACAAAATTACCCATGTTAAATAAATATGGAAAATTTAGCTATGCTATATTCACATTTCAACGAATAACCTCTCATCAGTAGCATAAGAACCGAAACATAGGAAGTCAAAGTTTCAAATATAGAAAAGGAAGCACTTAAATACAAACAATTTGAAATGAGGAGTCAAATCCGACGGCAGGGACAACTACTAAGTGCGTTACTTTTCGAGGCCTTTCCACATTTTCAGTGTTTTAGAATTTTAGTATATAGCAAGCTCAACACAACAAAATTATATTTTCTCCTGAAAGATGTACTGACTACAAAAATATCTAATTATTATGTAATATAATTAAGTCTTCCAAAATACAGTTGTTAATTGTTATTGTATTATCAGATACTAAAAATTATCGTGTTTTATTAATAGTTTTGTATTTTGGAGCGTTTTACAGCTCCGTTATGGCATGGAAAACCGGTGCATTGTTGTAGGCTGTCATGGAACCTAGAAGTTAAAATTCAACTTTCATTTCATTTTGGTGGATGGCTGTTTAATGAACAATCATGCCACCGAATCTCCTATTTTTATATGTCCAAACTAGGAAATGTCTCACATCGTGTAACAGTAAGGGCTACTGGCGTCACATTATGACTCTCTTATAAAAATGGTTCTTCTTGCCCAGGATTTGATGAAATTTTGATCTATTACCTTTTCACTCAGACTTTTGTTCTAACAAAAACCCAATAACGAGACCGCCTGAATCTTAGGAGTGTGCCTGCGATTTATGTTAGCCGTATTCAACCAAAAGATATGACCTCTTAGCTGTCTTACCAGTAGTAAACTGTGCAATTTTGAATTGTTTGTTCAACATACTGAAATATGGTCTATATAGGTAAGGAGGAGATTCGAATATCCGAAAAACAAATTAAACCTGACCATGCTATTTACCTAGACTATTTATCCAATATGTTGTGTTTATGTCTCAGTGTATTTGTATGTGTGTTTTCATTGTGTTTATGACTTCACAAGTGGCGGATGTTGTGATTTGTTTATGTTCGGTGTTGTTATATACTAACTCGCTATCCTGAATATATATATATATATATATACACTAAAATATCAAAAGTTTGAAAAAATTTATCATTAAAATATAGATTGTCACAGTTTAGTTTCTGCAGTGGCACTGACCATCAACACAATGAGCATCTCTGTTATGACAATGGCTGGTACAGTCAGCCTGGGAGGTGCAGCCTGCAAGAAAACAAATATAAATAATTAGGTTCATTTAATGTTATGCCAAAATACGTTAGAGTCTTACAAGGTAAACAATCAAATGTTTATGAATTTTACTTCAACGCGACAACAGGTGTTGTCTTCAGGTATATATGAATTACTGTGTGATAGTTTTTTAACTGTGAGGGAAAATAATACGCTTATTTCAAGGCCCTGTTTGTATATACTGATGACATACTTCCGTTTAATATTTTTAAAACAATGTATTGTTTTGGTTGATTTTATTGAATTATATGGTTTTATCGGCAATTTGAGTCGCTTTCCTTTAATGTGTACTGGCTGATAAAACTGGCCTGATTACAAAAATTATTGGGTCTGTTGGCAAATTGACATGCGTCAACTTGCGGCGTATTTATCTGTCAACCAATAAAAATCGCCGACATCACAGAGTGGAATGCGGCGAATTAATCAATGAAGGTCAATGGCGCTACGTTTCCAACGTAAAAAATAAACAACTTTCGCAGATAACATTAGAAAATAAACATTTAAAAAAAAATTTTGCTGACTTCGCAGAATAAATTCTAACTCAGAAATATTGGAATCTCCTTCGTCTGCTTCTCATCTTACATTTTGAAAATGGACCCATACTTGCAATGTTTTTATGATTTAATTGATGCATCATCCAAGATAACAACTTAGAAGAACATGTGCTGCCACAATTTAACTTGGAATGAACATAAAATGCCACAATTTAACTTTTAATGCTCAGTCCCACTCTAAAATTATACACATTCAAACCTCAGTCAACAACCCCTTCCGTTCAAAACCAAGCAGACTCCTTTAACCAAACAGTCTTTAATAAAATTCACGTAACAAGTCGTGCCAGCTATTAAATTGTCAAGGTCCGAGTTTACACCAACGTCTCACAGTGAATGACCAGCGATCTTACCCGCTCGAAAATTACAATTTGAATTTCGTCATATACTATAGCAATATATACATACCAAAGAATAAAAGTCCCATTTAATGCTTGAAATAATGACGTTTATTTTCGAAATTTTGTAAATTACCGATAAAAGGAGTAAAGAACTTTCTGTTTCTGATAATGGCTTTACCACTGTAAAATAACAGGTGAGCCTGTTATTTTACAGTGATAAAGCTAGTATCAGAAACCGAAAGTCCTTTATTCCATATTTACAGTGTATATTTTTGTATTACTGTTTATGCACCTTTGACCAAAAATGTGGATCAAACATAACCCTACTACAAGCATTAAAACGACCGCTCTGAGTCCTACCTTTTTATATTGATCATTATACTTTACAACATTCAGTTTTAGTCCAGGCATTTGAAATGTATATTTTAGTGCTTGTCACAAGAAAGGAATGATGTTCCACGTTGAAGGTCTTCTGAAGACCTCTTAATATGAAATGTTAGAGTTTTCTGATGAGGTATGTTGCGGTCGTTGGTTTGATCCCAGTTTTGATCTGAATAGTACGGAATAACCATTATTGTTTTCTATAAGACATAGGCTTCTTTACCAATAGTTCAATTAAGGTGAAACGATTAAAAAAAAATTACAATATAGCAATTCCCTGCATCCATTAGTCTTACCCGTCATGTCAATTATATAAAACAGCTCAAAGTCAGTGATTGCCCTTCACCTAAATCAGATGTTTATATACATACTTGTTCCAGAGTTTGTCGTGCAAGTACATTCATTATTAATGCAAGCAACGGAACCGCTACTGCATGATGTAATCAATTTGCAATCGCTGGTCTGGTGGCACCTCTCACCCAAGGCAACAGCTGAAATATCACAATAAAATGTCCACCTGTAGAGAAATATATTTGGGGGAATTGACATTTCCTTTCGTATAGATATGTGTTGAAATTTTATTTATCTTGAATATTATCGATCAGTCTAAAATATAAATGTTTTAGAAAATCATTATAAAAGTATGTGTGATTAACTAAATGTGAAAAAAGCCTTAACTATTAAGCGTCGCATATTATTTAAGCCAAACAAAAAGGTGGTTGTTCTCACAGAACAAAGGCCTACATATTTATGGTTGTGTTCGGGAACTCCAAAACTGACACTGTCGATTTGTGTCCATGGATGGAGGGGAATGTTTTTGTCCATGGATGGAGGGGAATGTTTTGAAATATACACTTTGGTAATCGCTTTCTAACAGACCATCATATCACATCTCCTATTTCTTTAATTTAAGGGATTACATTTGAAATTAAATTTCTTCTATTGTGTTATGTAAAAATCTTCAGTAATAAGCTCTGTGTTTATTCAGAGAACAAGCAAAAAGTCAACAACTTACCCAAGATTACAACCAAACAGAATACGATGGCTCTCATTATGATATGTATCTTTAGATAACAGTATGTATGGTCTTATGTTTGACTGCTGTTTATATACAGTATGCTGACCTTCATTGAAATGTGAAAACATGGAATCGTGAAGACAGATTACAGAATGTATTTATAAATAGATTGGTTTCCTAAGTGACCTATATCCAGGTCAGGTAATTCTTCCTAAGTGACCTATATCCAGGTCAGGTGATTCTTCCTAAGTGACCTATATCCAGGTCAGGTGATTCTTAACCATTGTCAAAAATTGCATCATTTCGTTTACCTCTTCATACACATATATAATATTTTAGTACCAGCAGCATGTTGTTTACAGTGGTGTATAAACCCATCATTTATTGCTCAGACAAGATTATATCATGTTGGTTTAAACTAAGAAAAACCCAATAATTTTTGAAAAAGTAAAACCAAAAACTCTTCACAATTTAACATTCCCAATATATGTAAATAAGTGTTACTTTTGTTTCAGAACAAAAATTACAAAATTCAGTTTCTTAGTCCACACAATCATAAATAAAACAGAATTACATAGAGAATTCTATGACTAAGTTTATATTTAGAGTTTAATGTTTAATGTTGCCTTTATTACACAAAGGGACATGATAGGCGTAATTCCAGTTTTAAATCTTGTTCCACTTATTTTGACTGCTTATGCTTTAATTATTCTTGCATCATGATAAAATGACAACATAGCTTATGATTGTCCTAAACAAGTAACGAAAACTGCCAGGCTTACCATACTATTTGGCTTTAATTTCTCTTGGAACACAATACAATGACAACATATGTAATGTATGACTGTGCCAGAGAAAGTCAAATCGATTTCAAAGATGAAAATTGGAAAACAGGCCATAATTTTGATGTTCGTACTCTCAAATCATTATAAAATTACAACATATTGTACACAAAAATATTATATCAGAAATAAGCATTGCCAATCTCCTTGTGATTAAAGGTTAAAGGATGAAGGTAGGTTTGTATTCGCATTAAACATCTTAAGAAGCGAAGGAAGCCTTGAAATCCTGAGTTCGCCACGGATTTTCGGGACTTTCCTTGGCTTTATAGGAAGCAGTTTAATGGTTTAATGGAAATAAAAACTTACAAACAGAGAAATAATCGCAATTGTTTGTATTTTGTTGTATTTGGGGTATCTAGCTTCACTACATTGGGACGGGTCAAAATAATACATTTCATAGTACATCCACGTGTTTAAACATAAAACATAACACGCGCTGGTAACATTTCAATGATAAAGTTGCTTTTATAAAGAACGGGAGAAATAATTTCATGAACATTTTTGTACTTTTATAAGATTTGTGATATTGGATTCTTTTATTCTGAGGAAATTTGGCATGTAAGTGTAATTTAGTTTTAGACATGGTAGAACAACAGCTTCTACATTTGTCAAAAATAATACTGCACATATATTTTTTTTAATTTCTTTGGTCATGTGACGGCTTATCGGTACTTCATAAGTTTAATATTTTAAAATGTTTCCGTTCAGGTGCTCCGGAAGGGTGGGCAACGCCTGCTCCACTTGTGGCACTAGTCGTGATACTCAGTATACAAAGTCGGTGTATAGTAACAATCGATGTTAGTCACAATCGGTATAGGAACCGATTTATATTCAATACAGTTTGAAGATATGAATTGTCATTTGTGAAATGGATATTTCGTACCAGTCAACCAAATCATGATTAAGACCGAAAAATTTCCGGAATGATGACTCTAATATTTCCCTGAGAAACCGTTTGCTCAGTAGCTTTCTTATCACCTGTAACCCTCTATCAATAATATCCTGATATGAAGCATAAGCTCTGGAGTAGCGTATCAACTGAGAAATATACACTCCGTATGCAAGTGTGGCTGGAATGTTGCTAGACAAGAACGGAAAGTTTACAATCGGAAAATCAAAGTCATCTCTTTTGTCGTAAAGTTTTGTTCTTAACCCCCCACCTGTATTGTCAATTTTCAGGTGTAAGTCTAGGTACGAAACAGAACTTTCTTTTTTCTGTTATATCTTTAATTTTAAGTTCAATGTGATAGAAGAGGTCAACGTCGTTACCAAATATTGAGTTATTCAATGAAAGAACATCATCTATATAGCGGAACGTGAAACCCCAAAAAATTGCCTATTTCTCTTTTCTCAGTAGAAGGCTTTGTAAGAAGTAAGCTTTATACGAATAAAGGAATAAATCGGCGAGAAGGGTGCACAGTTGGTCCCAATTGGAATGCCGACAGTCTGTTGAAACACAAGTACGACAAACATTAAAAAATATTGTTAAACAAGAAATCTAGCAGTCCGCAAATGTCATCTTCAGAGTACTTTTGTTAGAATCAGAGTAGTTCATTACAAAATAAGGTTTGGCCTTCTCTAGTACCAAATATTTGTATCTGCGTTTCCCATCTTTTTAACAAAACAGAGGTAAATTAAGGCTCTTAATTTTTCTGTGAGTTTTGAATATGGAATAGTATTATACAAAATCAATGATGCTATTGCAAGAGGAAAGGGATCTTGATTTTGAAGCATTCTAACAGATCTCTGGAATTTTTTAGAATCCAAATTCGATTCACATCACCTCTAGATTGGCTTGTTTCACTGTTACTCTGGAGCCCGTTGTTAATTGATGATACAATAACTGTCAGTAAGTTGGAAAGAGGTTTTGTGGAGCATTTGGGAGACCTTGAAATGTAACTTTTATTGTAAGGACACTTGTGAATCTTTGGAATCCAGTAAAGTGAAGGAAGATCGAATTCTTCCTTTTTGGTTGAAATTCCAAAAGAAGACAAAACTGACAGATGATTGTGAATGATTTCTTCTTTGGTATGTGTTTTTGGTGTATATGTTGGGGTGCCAAGTGAACTGTCAATACCTAATTCCTTTATCAAGAAGTCTACTACAAACTAAAATGATTTTGTTAGGGGCTTTATCGGCAGGGACTACAACATATTTGTTATTTAGTTAAGAGAGATGTCTGGCAATACGCGGATCTTTAAAGACCGATTTCGCGTATTTATTCATAGATCATTTTAACTTGTAAATTCGTATTTGTATCAACGACCTCACAGCTTTCACCCATTCGGAAAGAGTATCAAGATCATCTATTCGCGCTTTAGCCACTGTGTGACCGAATCCATAAGGATCTTGAAATTGAACTTGCAGTTTATGTATTGAGGCTCACGAAACCTTGGCCCTTTGGCAAACACATTTCGTAGAGAAATGTTTTCGACAATGTTCAGTAACCAGTATTCACGCGGCCGGCAGGATTATATTTGAATGGAGAACTTTCACAAGTGCAGTCCGGAGGTTTAGACTTGTAGTCGTCGATGCGGAGATTCCAAAGTTTACCTATCGAAGGTAATAATAGACCGGTTAATGTGAATTATTTACTTGAGAGGAGTATTTAAATCAAAGTACGTTTTATTTCAAGAAAAGGTTCTATCAGAATCGACCACCAAGAGTTATGAGAATAAAATGCCTTTAGGACAAATGACATTTCATTTATTTTTTTTCGCTATAAAAACAAAATTAACGCGTATAAACATAGTGTACCACATGTAAGTAGCAAAGCAACCATTAGTACCACCATTCTGTATGTAAATATTTTGTTTTTACCCTGCAATCAAGCGTTTAATTATACAAATAGGGATACAGCGAAGTGATATTCGTATATAAGCAAACCGGAATATTAAATTCGGAAACTAGCTGTCTGAAGTCTTTAAATAGATCGGCGTTCTTAAGAGATGTAGAAATGTTGAAACGATGAAAAAGTTTAGATATAAGATATTCCATTTATTAACCTTTTTAAGAAACGGAAAATAAAAACAAAACATGTACATTACCGTAAAATATTTAATTCATTTATAGTCGCTGCGAAACGGGTAAAAACGCTCGGCGAAGCCTCGCGATATGTTACCCGTTTCTAAAGCTCGTACAAAATAAATGTACGTGTATTGTACGGTACGAAATATCTATTTCAAAGATGACAATGGATATCTTCCGACTGCCATGTCGTGTTATTCCAGCTTATGTTTTCAGTGTAGTGTTGCATATTCTATGTTTGTCTTTCGTTTCACTTTTTTTGGCCATGGTCTTGTCTGTCTTCCAACTGGACGATTTCTGTTTGCCCCTTTGGTATTTTCGAATTCCTTTTTGTGTATTTATTTTGGTCTTCTTACCATTATATGACAACATAATGTCTAATTATCCAGTACTATATCATTTACAAAACCACCAGTTGTGATATATATGTTCTTTAATTACTCTATGGTAATCACAAAATGACAAAATATTGTATAATTGGTCTAGGAAAGTACCATTTATTAAAGGACAAGGTATGATAAGGACCCATTTTGGCCCCCATTTTTCAACTTTGTCGGAAGAAATTAATGTTTTGCTAATTCTGCTAGAAATAGTCAAAGTTTTTAAATATAAACCCTTTAAGCAAGATTTTTGTCGTATGATGTCACGTTGACGCCATAAAGTTTTCCAATATTTTGCAAAAATGGCCGAAAAACTACCGATTTTATGTAGTTTTTATTAAAATCAAATATGAGCGCGTCT
>JAULBM010024111.1:0-11264 GCA_032357055.1 Geukensia granosissima
ACTATAAAAAATATCATAATCAAACACACCCTATAATTAAATGATTTAGAGATTGTGTTTCTTTAGATATGTATTGGCAAAAGTAGGGTTTCTTTTTCAAATTTCATAGGTTAAACTTGGATCAAATGACATTTACATTTATGAGGAATGGAATGCAACTGGTCATAGGCAAATTCTTGAATTGACAGTCAAATATCCTCAGAAATTTGCCCAGTTTTAAAAAATTATACATGTATTTCATTTTAAAAAATGCAGCTTTGTCAAACAATGATATTTCACTATTATTTTCCTTTGGAGGATGTTTAGCTTACCATCTTCGCTAAAAAAAAGTTCTGTAACATAAATTTTCAAATAAATATGGCTTAGGAAGGAGATTTGCTGTAAGAGTAAATTGCTTTATGCAAAAGCCAGAAATAAAAGCAAAGAAGAAATATAGTATAAAGACTCTACAATCTATATGAAGTGGAGTTATTTGGATGGTCATTTTTATTTTTATTGAATTTTATGAAACTTGGTATATTCCACATAAGAACATTTATTTGTTCACTTTACTGTATCTGATTCAGGTAAAGTATATTTTGGAGTCAGGGATGTATATTATATTAAGATGTAAAAAATATCTTCTTAGTCAGAAGAAAAAGTCAATATATCCATATACTACACTCCTGTTCCCTATGGATTATCTGCCCTTGAAATAAGCTGAGAAGAATTTCCTTCTCATACATAGCTACACATTAGATATCATGTTCATATAAACTTTCATTGAAATCAATTGAAAGGTTAAGGAAGAGATGCACTTAAAAATATGTTGACTGAAGAACAGATGGATAGACAGACAGGGTGATTCCAATATAGCCCAAACTTTGTTTGTGGAGGTATAAATACAGGTAATGTTTTTACCTGTATTTTGTGCTCTTTCAGTACCACAAAGAACCACCACAGAGAAGAAGTATTCTCATTATATAATGGTGATTACTTCAGCCAGAGATTGACTTGAAAAGCATGCAACGGAAATAGAACTCACCAACAATTTATAAAGGCAAATGAGCAAGTAAAATTTCAACAAATATTTTTGTCTTAACACAATTTTTCTGCATTAAATTTGGATGGTCTGGAGTACCACCGCAGTAGATGCCATAAGGAAAGATTAAATGAGGGATTTAAAAAGACATCTAACAGACAAACAGACTTGATGTCAGATAATGGTTCAGAAGTCATCAAAACAAAAAGTTTCTTAGAAGATTAAAAATGAAGCTTTATTTAGAAATATTTCTCCACAATGAAATTGTCAACTATTCATTCTTTAAACCTCCATTGTGATTATCTGTTTAAAAACAAACATAATCATTTTCATTTACCTGAGCTTGTCCCACTCTACACTAGATCAGGCCTTGAATCATATTGACTAGAACTTGTTTCATACCACACTGGACCAGTTCTTGTATTATATTTACCTGATCCTGTTTCCCTCAACACAGTTATTTCATTATATTTCGCTAATTTTTATGAAGTTTTCACACATCCCAACCAGTGTGAGAAAAAATCGATAATCATTGTGTGGGTTAGTGGTTTTAAGCAGCTGATCAGCTGATTATCAGACCCTGCGTGACAAGTCTTTGAATTCGCTTCACGAATTGAAAGACTTGTCACGTTCTTATTTCTTACCCTGGAGGACTGAGCTTTCCACAGACTCTATCAGTTAGGTAGGAATTACTTTAATTTTTGGTTAATACATAAGAAAATGCTGTAAAAAACAAGTGGCATGTTTGTTTGTTTTGTTCCTGAGTTACGTCCCTTGTAACAAGGTCACGATAAAAGATGGTGGAGGAACCTGTCTATGATGGTTTTAACAATATTTTGATGCTTAAAAATCTTACATTATAAGCTGTTGATTATCATATTTCTACAGTCTCGATAGTTAAACCTTAAAATGTCTTGGTAAACCTAGAAATTTTAAGGTTTAACTATCTCAACTATAGAAATATGATAATCAACAGCTTACAATGTAAGATTCCATATTTACCTGATTCTGTTTCACTCAACACTGGATTAGTCCTTGTATTAAATATATTACCTAATCTCTACACTGGATCTGCTCTTGTATTTAATTTATCTGATTCTGTTTAACTCCACAATGGATCAACCTTGTATTATATCTACCTGAGCCTGTTTCACTCCACACTAGTTCAGCTCTTGTATTATATTAACATGAGCCTGTTTCACTCCAGTCTAGATAATTCCTTGTGTTTACCTGAGCCTATATCTCCATACACTAGATCAGTCATTGTAATATAATTACCCAATCCTGTTTCACTCCACACTAGATCAATTCACGTTTTTTTTTTTACTTTATCCTGTTCAATCCACAATTAATCAGACCTTGTATTATATTTACATGAGCCTGTTCCACTTCACATTGGATCAGTTCTTTAATTATATTCATGTGAGCCTGTTTCAATCCACACTATATCATACCTTGTATTTACCTGAGCCTGTCCTACTCTAGGCTAGATCAGTCCTTGTGTCTATTTATCTGAGCATTTACTCTCAACACTTGATCTGTCTTTGTATTATATATATCCCAATCCTGTTTCACTCCACAATGGATCAGACCTTGTATTATATCTACCTGAGCCTGTTGCACTCCACACTAGATCAGCTCTTGAATTATATTAACATGAGCCTGTTTCACTTCAAACAAGATAATTCCTTGTATTTACCTGAGCCTATACCTCCATACACTAGATCAGTTCTTGTAATATAATTCACTTCACACTATATATTCTTGTTTTTTGTTTACTTTATCCTGTTTCAATCCACAATTAATCAAACCTTGTATTATATTTACATGAGCCTGTTCCACTCCACATTGGATCAGTTCTTTTTTTATATCCACATGAGCCTGTTTCAATCCACACTTTATCATACCTTGTATTTACCTGAGCCTGTCCTACTCCAGGCTAGATCAGTCCTTGTGTCTATTTACCCGAGCCTTTTACACTCCACAATAGATCAGTCTATGTATTATATTTATCTTATCCTGTTTATATTTAAGTGATACTGTTTCACTCCTATTTGTATATTTATCAAATCATGTTTCATTCCACACTAGGTCAGTACTTTTTACCCAATTCTGTTTCACTCCTCACACAAGGTCAGTCCTGTTTTACACCTACAATATCCTGTTTCACACCACGCTGGGTCAGTCCTTGTATTATATTTACCTGAACCTGTTTTGACTTTACACTGGGTCAGTCCTGTTCCACAGCTGTTGTACTGTATTTACCTGAGGCTGTTCCAATTTACACTGCATTCTCAGTTTGTTCAAGATCCCATCAAAACAGCTCGTAATGAGCAGTCAGTAAGTGATCAGTTCCTCAGGCTAAATTTCCCACCCCTACCCAAACAGTCCCAATTTTGCATCTTGCAGCTATTTAATTTCCCAACATTTCCCCAAAATAGTCCACTTACCATTCATTATTTGATAACTTGTTTTCATCCTTATGCATGAAATATTTGCCACTGGACGTTACACAACAATCAATCAATCAATCAATCACTTAACACTAGCACAACCATTATTCTATATTTACCTGAGCCTGTTCCACCCTACACCTGCACAGTCCTTGTATTATGTTTTCTCCATAGATGTAGTGATTATTACAGCCAGTCAAACTTATATCACACTTAGAGTCTTCAGATAATTCAGTAGCTATATTAGGTGGTATTTCTGGATTCTGACTACAATCTGGTCCAGTAAAGTCACCAACACATTCACACAGACCTACAAACATTCAATATTTTTTATTACTCCAGTACATACATTTACATATAAAACATAAAAGATAAATAAACTCTTCTAATTTATATTATTGTCATTATTGAGAAAGAATCCATATCACTTGAAAGTTAATAGGGTTCTAGATTTTCTTAAAGAATAAGAATGTTCCCAGACTTGTAAAAGAACAAAGGTTTGAGTCATCAAATTGATCACTGGTCATTACTGAGCATGACTCAATATTTCAGATATCTTATTGTTGATATCTAAAATGTCTAAAGAAAAAATGTTTTTAAAATGATTCATGAAATATTTGCTACCAACCATGATTCATAGAAATGAATCATGGTTGATAACAATGCAAGACCAAGAAAGAGAAAAGAGGTAAAAAATATAAACTACTGAAGAAACAGATATATTAAGAATTACACTGCTGTAATACACAAGGAAGTCAAGATGTCTTGCGAGTTAGAGTGAGCATTTCATTTTGTCAGACCTAGGATTGACTTTTGGTAATGTTTTGCAAACCATGTGGTACATATATAATTTTATCAATAGTGATCACTTCTGAGCACTATAGTAGTCTACAGTGCACGACTCAAAGAGCTAACCTGGCACAATCCTCAGGTGGCGGATAGGGAAACCATAGTTAATGACAGGTCATTATCCCTGATAGTAAAAAATCCCTTTTTCAATTTTTGAAGATTTTGAATAAAAGGAAGGATGCTGCCACCACAACCCCTCTTTTGAAAATTTTGAAAAATCATGAAATATTTGCAACTGGAAATCAAGCAAGCAACCAATCAATCAATCATTTATCCATTTTCCCAATGTTTCCAATAAAATATTCACTTCACCCTTGACTCATATATAGTATTTTTTGAACTATAAGACAATACTTTTTTTCTTTAAAATGAATGCATTTCCAATTATAAGTCTATGGGGAAAATGCATACTAGACTTATAGTCCACTGAGAATATAGTAAAAAAAACAGTAAGTTCTCGTTAGTTATACTACATCATTTGCATAAAACATTTTTACACACCAACTTTCAACCATATAAACCAGTCTTAACCTGACCTTGAATAGTTTAAAATTCTGTGTAATAATTTAATACCAGACATGATCCGGGATCCATATGAAGTTTGCAACTACACATGTATGTTGGTTTGTTGAGAATTTATATATTTGACCAAACCAATAAAGGGCCTTTAGGAATGGTTCTACCTCCAGGAAAATCTGAGTAAATTATTCTTAATCTTGGCTACTCTCTGAGTGGTCAAGTAATTTTACATTAGTTTGTAGGTTTTCTTGATGCAGGCATAGAAACTGAAATGCCTATTTCTATACACCAGCCACTTGACTAAAGACAATTCATTTTGAACAAGTGAAAACAAAACACCTACCTTAACCAAACATACCATTCAGTCAGGGAGAGGTTCGGTGAAGACAGATTTTACTGTAAGAGATATTAATGATAACTATTCTATGTTCATACCTTCAGAACATTGTCCACCATTTTTACAGTCAGGACAACTGACAGTCTTAGAGACCAGGGCACCAATACTGAAAGAAGAACTACTAGCACTATCAGTACTGTTGGCAGAGGAACCATTGGATGATGAATTACTGCTTGTCCATAAGGAGTTGTTGGTACGTACTTCATTCTCACACTGAGTTTTAAACATCTGGAAAGCATCAGCCATGTCATCATCTGTACCTGATACCTGCAATAAGTTTATATGATCGAATTTTAGTGCTGGACTATAGATATGATACTAGTACTTTGGGAAAATAATTTACCATACCAAGAAACATATTATAACTTCTGAAACTGCAAAATTTAATAACAAATATATGTTGAATCAATCATCAAGTTTTGAAAATGTTAATGGCGAATTTGGAGACTTGAATCCATAACAACTGAAGAAAAAGGGGTTTCTGAAAATTACTGCATTAAAATGACTAAAGAATTGCTTGAAGTTTACCAAAACACATGCAGTAATTCTGTTTATTTTGTTGGCTCTTAGACAAATTTCTGGCAAGGAAATGGTGTCCATACTCAAGAAGCAACTTCATTTTTAGCGAAGATGTATTGTTGTGAAATCATCACAATGAGTTGATTTCAGGATGTTTGCTGCTCTCTTTAGAAAAAAAATGTCCTCAAAAGATGGTGAAAACTTTTGATATCGTTTTTAATTGAATAATATAAGCAGAAAAGAATGTTGGGTAAATGTGCTAGTTTTGGAAAACTAAACATTTGAAAAAGGGGTAGGAAAAGGATTTCTATTGATTTTGTCCTAGTATGCTTGTTTTTAATAAAACCCACAAAGAAATAACAAGAATTCCATAAACAGTAAGGATTACTACCATAATTGTATGAAAAGAGGTCATGGAAGATCAAAAAGCCTTAATACATGTATTTGTCTGGGGATTAATCTGAGCATAGAAATTAAAGATATCGAAGATTTGAATATTATCAAATAAGTCTCATCAAATATCCTATGCTCAGTTTTTTTTTCCAGCAGACTAATAAAATATTCATACCTTAAACAATAGAATTCAATATTTTTGCAAAATATGTTAAATTCTTTTGAAAAATTGGTCAATAACATAATTAATAGTTAGAATTTGTCCTAAAAATTTTAAATAGAATTTTCTAAATTTTTAATTCTATAAGTTTATAGAAAAAGGTGGGATATGTAATTTTAGGAAGTATTTCCTTTTTTGGTTTTGTGCTGACTGATATAAACTTCTCAATTGGCATTTTAGAGTGTATTTAATAAAATTATGAAAAGAAAATTTGGGTGACACTTGCCAAAAATGAAAATGCCAGAAAATGGAAAAAGTCAGAGGAGTTAGAGAATCTGGGAAAAAGACAAAACTTGATCAGCAAACATGCTTAAAGTTACAAAAAACAGCAATTATAAGGCATTATTGAAAGATGTTATACATGCCTCTTTACAATAAATTTCCAGTATGCTTTTGAAAAAATCTTTTTAAAAAGCTGCTTTTTTTTTCAAAGTACGTTTAAAGGGTCTAAGCAATGACAGTTGAATATTCCTTGTATAATTAAAGCTTACCTGTATATTGAGGATGCAGTTAGTAATGGATGAGTTAGCATCCACATTAGATAGTTCAGAACAGGCTGAAAATAATTCCCATTGTTGATGGAAATAGTCATTGCAGGCTTTATTAGCTGATGTTTCATTCCATCCATTCTTCCAACTGATATCCTAAAAGAAAAATAAACTGTTAAGCAGATATTCCATCATAATATGCGGAGGAAAAATTCAGCTATGCACCAATAAATCATAAAACTGTCAAATAACTACATATTGAGAGCAAAACTCAAAAGATACCTTGCTCCCAAATGGATTATCTTCCCTCAGAAAAAGCAGAGATGAATTTCCTTCATATCTGAATATTAACACTTTGTGTATTATGTTCATGAACAGTTTCATTGAAATCCATTGAACAGTTCAGGAGGTGATGTGCTTACAAGGTAAGCGGACAGAGGGATGTACAGACTGACAGAAAGACAGGGTGGTTCCTATTCCAAAACTTTGTTTGCAGGGTATAAGAAGTAAATAAATGGCATCAATGTCAAGGAGATTATTCCACATCTGAACAAGCAGATATCAAAAGTTAAATTTAAAGTTTTTCAAAAATAAGGCCTTCAACAATGGTGGAATCTCACTCCTTGAAACAAGCTATAAATTGCCAAGGGTGTAAAATCATTTCAGAAATATAGTAAAAAACTACAACAACTTTCAGCAAATACTATTATTATAAATTTATAACTTAATTCATTGATGGTAGAAATCATCTTCATATTGAATACTAAGTCTAGAAAGACAGCCATAGTTGTAATCAAAGAGTACATACTACTTCGGGTTCCTCTTGAGGTTCACAGAGTTCTGGTGGAGCATCTATTGGGTTGTCATCTTCTGCAACATCACCTGTAGAGCGTTTACTTCTGATAGAACATGATTCCTTGTCCCAGTTTAATGGAGGACAGACAGGCATGGTCTCTTTCCAGGAACAGTCTACATTTGGTGATAGTCCTGGGTCAGTAGAGTTCATACAGGAACAGTACATAACAGATTGACTCAGCTTCTCTGTTCTCTTTTTTTCTATAAACAAACTGTCATTGGCTGGAACACTGTAATTAAACATTATTGTAGAAAATTTGATTATCAATATTTTAAAATTGTAAAATTTTTCTTTTTATAATTCTTCAATGGAGGGATTTTTCTGTTTGAATTGAGTTATAATTTTGCCTGAAAACACCAGCTCTATGGTGTTGTTGTCAATCAACGTCTAATTTTCTAGTTGTTCATATGGTGTTGAAAATCCCTTTTGAGGTTTGAAAACGAAATAAGAGTTGGAAATGTTCTATTTACCACTCAAATGGTGTCTGGGCAAAATAAGGATGACTTTTTTCAAATAAAAGATATGGCAATAATATCTTCATCTCATGTGCACAATCAAAGGGTAAATACAACTGCTTAATCATTTAACATTCTGAGGAGGGTACACCAAGTTTTCTCTTGTTGTATTTGTAATTGGCTGTGTACTGTGTATTAACTTGTAGAATTAAATCTAATACAGTTGGCTTTTAAGATTTTGATGTCATTTTTATCACTTTATTGTCCCATGTATTGGGAGGTGAGAGCACATTCAAACATATTTAATCATGTGCCTATCCTATGGCAGGAACCTATAGTCAAGTAGGGAATTCGAAGATACCAAAGGGGCAGAGAGAAATCGTTCAGTCAGAAGACAGACAAGACTGCAGCTAACAAAATGAACAAAAGAAAAACATAGCACAAGCCCTGGAGTAGCATATCAAATGAGAAATATACACCCCATATGAAGGTGTGGCTTGAAAGTTGCTAGACGTGAACAGAAAGATTACAAATGGAAAAACAACATCATCTCTCCTAAAGTCAAGTAGGTTCATTGTTAAATGTTTTAGTATTACTTGATTTATATTGTAAAAATCAGCAAATTATTGTTATATTTGAATGTCTTCACATTTGATTTGGGGCCTTTTACTGATTTCTTTATTGTGTAGATCTTTGTTCATTGTTGAAAGTATATGTGGAACCTGTAGATGTTTGGAAAACTGTCTCACAGATAATCATACCAAATCTCCTATTTCTTTTGGACATCATATAAATCAGTTATGCTACTATGGTTTACTTATTACCTCCATGTCCGAGCAAAGAGGGTACTATCCTGATAGATCTTCCCATCTCGCCCAGTGTAATCATCCTCATAGTCCTTATTCCATGTACCACACAAGCCTTCCACATTGTATCGGTCTGTTCTAGAGGCAGTTATATATGCATTGATACGTCTGTTCAAAGCTATCCAGATATACACTCGTGTACCAGTGGGTAAGACAACCTGAAAGTCAAAAAATAAAATATTGTAGGATTTATCAGATAAGCTTAGGCAATTTAAAATAAACTGCTTAATTCTCAAGCCCTTATTCTTGAAAACCAAAAAGACAGGCATTTCTTTTTTTTAACCTTTTTACAAAACTTGTGAGAAGAATGCTTTTTAAACTGTTCATTGTGAGAAAAAAAAAATTATTACAGAGGTGCTTTTCCCCGATTCAATTTGCAATCAAAATAGGTATAAAGCATCAGCAAAAGAGACAAAGATGGGTCTGAGAACCAAGAAATAATTTTCAGTTGGCCTAAGGGAACATATTTTTCTGTAATATTTCAACTGTAGGCCAAACAAATGAAATCCAAAGACAGACAAACTTAACCATTAAATATAATATAATTTTGCTTGACTAAATGTTATTGAATTTGCCACATATTGATAATTCAAAATCCATCAGTACAATTTTCTGAATGTCTTAAAATCAATTCCTCTCACCATTTTAATCCTTCTAATAGGCTTACCTCATATCCTCCCCATCGACTATAAACCTCTAGCAGTTCATTGCCAGAGTCACAACCAAATCTTCTGATCTTCCATTTGGTTGGTTTGCTACAGCCATAGATAATAAAAACATCAGAGGCAGCCCGAACAGCTATTGCACAATGTTCTGTCCATATATGGTCAGGTTCATATTTCCTCATTATGGTGTGCACCTATGATGATCAAAGTATAAAATAAGATTGACATAAAAAATTTTTAACAAAAATTTAATTTGGTAGTTTCAGCATGTCTTGTTGTCAAGTAATATAAGGTACATTATATTGAAAATATTATATCAACTATTGTCTGGACAATATAATGCAATGTCATTTCCCATCTTAACTGAGAAGAATCAAAAAGAAATGCATGAAAATTGAGAGAAAAATCGAGCACATGGACCCTACTTCTGAAGTCTCCAATCCATCTTGCATAACACTAGATATGAGGTTTTAAAAATTGTGGATTTGTTTCATTTTTCCTCAAAAATTTCAAATTTTGAATTTCAGATACATCAGAAAGTAAATCATGAAGATGTATTTTTTGAATTTTTACAAGTGGGATCTAAACTGTATCATATGCCCGTAAATGAGAAAGTTAATGATTACAAAATTCAACCATGTGTAAAATTTTAAGACAAAGAGAAGATGGGTATTTGTTCTATTATTCTTATTTTGAATAGCTGTAGTAGTGCAATTTTCAGATGTTTTTTTTTTGTTTGTGTTTGTGGAATGCTCAATTTTTTACCAATACATCCTTATGAAGAATTGTTTGCAATCATCTAGACACTATATATATTTTATATGAAAATCTATTTATAAACTATATGTTATTCAAAAGAAGTTGTTGAAAGTTTGTTAAAAAATACAAAACATCAGGGAAAGGCAAACAACCATTATTATTAAGTATCACAGACATGTTAGATGACAGTACTAACCTCTATAGGTTTGGTCTTGTGCCTGTACAATACAAACTCTCCCTGGTCATGGAAACCATACCATCTGATAAAGAAACAAGAAAACATTTTCCTGTACATTACATGGTAATAGATGATAAATTTTTCAATCAATGAATGTTGTATTTCTTATCTTGACTTGTATAATTACCAGAAATACCTGTATATGTAGAACAGGCTGACTTCTTCATTCCATGCTGCATTGGACAATTTCTATGCATCACATTAGAATTTGTAATTCCTGTTATTCTTTTAATGTGATGCATATGATTCAGACTCCCAAATATTGTGAACTAAATTCTGGTAGAGAATCAACTTTTTCCCTTCTAACATCCTCCAATAACTTTACCAAGGATAAAACTTTTGACCTATTATACTAGGAGTGAGCCGTCGACCACTGACCCATCAAAAATGTTATTGAGTATCAATAAATATCACACTAACCTCCAATCAAAAGTGCCAAACCATGGATCTGTCCCTGTAAAACACCATCCATACCACCACCAATAATCATCTGTTACATTCTCATTCACAACGTTCACCTGTACATTATAAACATCAACAAAATATGATGCAGTATTTGATAAGAG
>JAULBM010024132.1:0-11263 GCA_032357055.1 Geukensia granosissima
CAAACGGTTAAAAAAAATGTGATTTTTCAGGAGATGTGAAATTTTTATTTTTCATCCGATTTTGATGGGTTTTTTTGCATTTGATTCCACTAAATGAGAGCTTTCGGTAGTATGTCAACAGATTTTCTCTATCTTTTGCCGTTTTTGAGTTAAAAGGGGTCAAAGTAGTGGGTGGGGAGGGGAATTTAATTTCGTATATGAAAAAAATTATTTTTTAATACGATTTTGATGGGTTTTTCTCCAAATGATTCCTAGTGCAAAAATTAACAAGTGACACCAATTTTAAGGATAATATGAGTCAAAATTATCTTTTATCTAGTCATATCACTGTGTCCAGCATTTTACTGTGTCCATCACTTTACTGTGTCCAGCTCTATATTGTGTCCAACACATTATTGTGTCCAACAAAATAATGTATCCATACATACCCAAAGCTTTCACATTTCAACGTGCTAGGGGCGTATCATGCATCGCTTGCGAAGCACCTCTGTTTCTTCTTACTGCCAAAATCAAACATTGCCAACCAAATGACGCTATTTCAGCAAGTCAAAGTATACACACATATTATTCTTTTGATAATGATAGTAAATCATTTGTATGTACGTAGCCTCATTCATGTAGTATACGTAAAAAATATCTTTCAGATATATCAGAGGCATGAGCGGTTATTCGCTTCCGGACTCGTTTGACTGGGTTCCTAAGAATGTTGTAACATCCGTTAAGGATCAAGGTATAAATATACAGTTTTTTTACATTTACAGTTTCGATATTTCGTGTAACACCCCGGAGATCATGCAACGCTTGGTTCTGACGGTCAGACATTCACATTGTAAAACACTAACCTCACACAGATAGATGATACACAATTAAGAAACTTCTTTACAAACAAACGAATACACGAAATATAATTGTGGAATATTATGTTCATAAAAATAGATAATGCGGATGTGCCTATTAATTTATGTACCTCAGAGGCGGATCCAGACTTTTGGGAAAAGGGGGGTTACTTTTTGTGGACCTCTTGCATCATTAATTTCCTCGATTTCTTATGGAGATTAAGATCAAAATATACCACAAACTGTTCCTTTTTCCATTTTTGCGTTTCAAAGAGGGGCACGGACCCCCTGGCACCATGGATCTGCCCCTGTACCTTTTATACATTTTCTGTGTTTTGATAAAATGTATACCGATTCAATCAGTGAAATTCACACAATATGACAATGTAAAGATATGGGGTAAAATTCAAAGAGACTACACCTCCAACCACGAGAAATAAGAGGGAATTTACCAATCTAGAGGTCTCCACAAGGACTTCATCAAGGATGCAATACAATCCCTTGTGAAAAAGAATGTTTTGTTTAAACCATCAGTATATCTCCGACTTACACTTTCTATTATTCTTACCTCTCTTGCATATTTTCAAAGCCTGTTATTGTTATCCTAAGAATTTCTGTTGAAAGTATACATATTTGTTTTGCATCACATGTGGCCTGACCCGGCGTAAGTCAAAGGAAGTCGAGAATACGTAAAGACAGTTACCAATCATTCATTTATGTCGGATGATGTTATTTTAATTTTAGTTGTTTAGACTGTGCCTTTGTGTTTTGGAGCACACTTTTGTATGAGCATTTTTCTCATAAATAAACCATAGATAGAATAACAATCTGAATTTGTTTACTTTGATTTTTTTAGGTGCGGTTGGATCTTGTTGGGCCTTCAGGTAACTAACTTGAGTTTGTTGTGATCATATATTTTCTAATATCAATTATTGCTCCATATTTACTCGGCTTTGTTTTGTGACAGTTTTATCTGGATAAATAAGTAAGAAATTCTGATAAACATGATGAAAGACAGCTTTGATTCACCAGCCCAGTGGTGAATCTTTTCTGACATAAAATTTATCAAATAATGTGTTACGGAATTTTGCTGCATTTGTTTAAATTCTTAAGCACTGAAAAAACGGAAAGGCCTCGAAAAGTATTGCTTTTAGCAAGTGTCCCTGCCGTCGGATTTGGCTTCCCATTTCGATGTGTTTGTGTTGGAGTGCTCCTAACGTTATCGTTTACCTTGTACAATACAATATACAAAAGCAAAGCACCAACTAGTATTCAAAATTGAAAATGGACAATGCGGCGGTGTCTGTAAAGAGCAAAAACTGTTTACATTTCCATAACAACAGAGTTCAGCACCATTTTTGGTGGGGTCCACAATGTTCATAGTTGTACATTTGTTTAAAAATATTAGATATGGCTTGATTGCACCCACCAAACGATAGTTGAATCTAAATTTTTATCTTTAAGGAAAAATAAAATAATAAATTAAATTTATCTTTGAATAGAACAAAGAAACCTTTATCTATAATATGAAAAGATAAAATGTTTAATTTTCTAAAAAGAAGCCAGGAAATGACTCTTTATTCTTATGTTTGCTAATTGGATAAAGATATTACCAGATTTTGCTGTTAAATATAAATGATCTAAGGAATGTGCAAACAGTTAAATTGGCTCTGAAATAAAGAGTGATAAGACTATGTAGAACTGTTGTCTTGATGTACAATTTTCTCTTGAAGGTATATCTCATGAAAGAAAATATGTCATTATAATGATTATATACTGACATCTTATAGTAATTTAAATGTTCCATTTATAGCGCAGTTGAAAACATAGAAGGTCAGTGGGCTTTATCCGGAAAGCCTCTTACTAATTTATCTGTAGAACAGCTCATTGAATGTGATACCGGAGAGGATCTGACAAGGTAGGTATACTGATCCCACACCTGTTTCGTAAGGGAGTTCGTAAATTCCAAGCCTTTGTTCTTTTTGTTTTCGTTTTATCTTTTAGTTTGTTTCAATTTTGTCTTATCTCGTTGTTCTATACTCTTTTGATCTCTCGCATGGATATTCTACACTGGAGTGGAAATTTCATGGAGTATCTTGTACGATATCCTATTGTACTGTACAACAATGTTATTTCCAATAAAGTAATTGTATTCATGTTCACGTTTTTTAATCATTTCCTTATTTGAAACAAAACTTAGGCTAGAGTGTTTAAGCTGGTGACATTTGGCTAACAAAGAGGCCAGATACTGATGTTTCATTGTGGTGTATGACCAATGTGTACTCACTGTAGGAATACAATTTATACTAATGTTAGACTATTATTAATGACGTTTTATAGATGTAAATTGATTTTTTAATAAAGTGTCATACTGTAATTTAAACGTGATTTCAGACAGAAAGCAGACTGTGGTGTTTTTGGAGGTTGGCCATATTTAGCTTACCAATACGTTATTAAAACGGTATGTTATAAAAAAAGAAAATCATAGAATATACTTTTGTTAGGCACTTGAAAAAATAATGGATTATTCCTCTTTTAACAGATGTATATATTTTTACTTACAAAAACAGTTAGCTGTAACGAATGGGTCTTAAATGTGCTAAGAATAAGGAATTCTTTCCTAAAACCCAGGGCGTCTATGGACCGTTTTCAATTGATTCCAACCCAGGCAACTTAATAAGCGCTCTCTTGGCGACTAGTGCGTCGATTAGGTAGTTACTTAGTACATGTACCTGTTTTTCCATCGTCTCGCCCTCTGGGAAGGGGAGATTTGTTAAGGTTTCATGACTGTTACTTGGAAATAATGTGAATCGCCGACACGTATAAGCAGTATTTCATTGGAAAAGTGGAAATTGCATGCGTTTTGCCGACCACTCTTTATTAAGTATGGTGGTCGAAATTCATTTTTAACTCTTAAAACGGATGCAAACAGTTCAAGAAGCACATAAATGCATATAAGGATAATTAAAGTTTAACAAGACAAAACGATTCTTGAAATGAACAAAACAATCACGAACCTTTTAAAAAAAACCCTGTAAGAAAGTTACCGGAATAAATTCTTCATGTACTTGGAATGAACTTCGTCATGTTTTCACAAAGGATTTTTTGGTTTTTTAATCAGGGAGGACTTGCATCGTGGGCAGATTACCCCTATTGTAGCAGTGGTATCGGGAAGTTTACCTGTTTACCTTGTCCTGCACCAGGGTACAACAATACCATCTGTGGACCACCCGTTCCTTATTGTAATATGTCTCAGAGCTGTGTTGTAAAGTTTAGTAAAACTAAATTTGTGGATGGGTTGAAAATTTTAAATTGGAAAGCAGTAGACCAGGTGAGATAAACACTTTTCTTTCGGTTAGAAAACAGTAATATTTTGTAGGTAAATTCATTGGTTGATGAAAGCTGCATAACCTGAAGTGGTAAATATTGTACTTATTCTCGACCATAACATACGTTGGTGTGAAATAAATTAATGAATTGTGCTTTGTAAAACACTGACATGTTGAAGTAGATTTTTTTATTTGCCATCTCAAAAGGTAGCCATCGAGAACAATAAACTAAGATTATTTGTCAAAATTTATGTGGCCTAAAATGAATATACCAATGGCAGTTTTAAAAGCAAAAGCCATGTCATATGGTACTACATAGGAGTAACCAAACAACCTCGAGCGTGCATTTTAATAAGGTTTCGTTATTTCAACATATTGTTATATATTTTAAACATTTTTAAACTACACAATTGAAATAGACTTTTGATGTTTAATAAGAAAGCTACTCTTACTTTATAGAACGAGACAATTATAGCTGAACAGTTGATGAAGATCGGTCCCTTGTCTGTCACAATGAATGCCGAATGGTTGCAGTTTTATCATAGTGGGGTTTTTGAACCACATTTTTGTAATCCAAAAAGTATTAATCATGGTAAGAATTTGCAAACATCGTGTTATTTTGGATAGTGCGGGATAACATTTCCTTGTCATATGTATATTAATTACAGAGACGATTTTGGATAAATGACCACACTTTTACTCCGTACGTTTAAAAACCTGTTAGTTATTTAACCTAGAGATCATCACAAGACTTTAGAGAAGGACGGAATCTCATATCTTATCCTTTTATCAAGCTCTAGATTGCCCCAGACAATTAAACTGTATTCGTAAAAACTGAGCGCATCTTGCCTCAGTTTTATATGCATAAATATTTCATAACAATGTTAAAGACGAAAACCAACATTAATTGGCAACACTTAACGTTGTAACATTCTGAAAATACAAAAAGTTAAATAATATTTACACTTTATTCAATAAATGTTCCTATACACAAAATAAAACAATTATAAACGAGGAATGTCGCGGTGAAATGTAAGTGGAAAATGGCACGATTCAAATTTAGGTTCGTCGTAATAAATCGACATTAAGCGGAAAAAATTGGTTGAAATATGTTGCATATGAGTGGAATTAGTAATTTATAACAGTTTTTGTTTCATACGTGGTGGTAAGCATAAGTTACTACTGAATTCTGTGTGTGCTGATTCTAAGAGACATAGATAAGGGATATAAATTAATTACGAATATATATCTCTTTTATAAATCACTCTTGTAAACGGAGAACCGAATCAATATAGTTTTAACGCAGTAATAATAAACTGGTTCCAGTACATTCTATCACATCGAATACATGCCAAAAAAGTATTTTGTACATAATTTATTGATAAAAACAAACAAACGAGTGAGATACAAGTAATGTCTTCCAAAAAGAGGGTTCGAATTTACCTACATTGGTATAAACAGAGCAACAAAGCAGGTCAATCGGTCGCGGAACATGGCATGAAATAGTAACAACAAATCGATCTATAGAATGGTTTCGCGGTAAATGTAAACAAATGTGACTTTTGGCAGAAAATTGTGGTACCAAGTTTTTCGATTTCTTGTTACTTCAAATAGTTCGAAATTGTCAGCTTAACTTCATTCAACGAATGGCTTTCACGGCCGGATCAAACCAAATACAAAAAAAATGGTATTTGCTGCTTATCCGCAAAGCACACAGCATTTAGAAGTAAGAGCAAAGACTGGTCGCCCCAGAGTCAGAAAAATGTGTCTGAGTAAAGTGGCACGTCTTCCTGTTGCTTTCGTAAGCTAGTACGTTAAAAATTCGGCTCAGCGTGTCGGTCTAGTACAAAGCAGGCTTTATTCATCATCACTCATAATATGCTCTTGTCCTGAATATGCATGAAATATTTGCCACTGGACGTTAAGCACCATTTAATCAATCAATCAACGAATGGCAAGGTGTACATTTAAAAGAAAGAATATGGAATATATGCAAGAAAAATACAATCCACATCTTTTCTGTATTGTGTACTGCATAATTTCTTGTCAAGTTGTGTCCTTCAGTCCTCTAGATTTCTTTGGAGCACGAAACAAGTTATTAATAAATGGTGTCATGCATTTCTTTCTTTTATCAAACAGATTGTTTACAATATAGAAAGATACCAATTGAAAATGCCTAAATTTGTCTGTGTACCAAGCGTTTTTCATTGTTAATCGTTGTCATCGGGTAGTCTCGAGACCAGGTTTTTGTAAAACCGGGAATCACGTGCAGGCGCGCGGAAACCGTCCATACTGTATTACAGTAATTCTGTGTTGAAAATGATCTGATCAAATAATTCGATACAGACTAAAAATTTAAGAATTAGCAATGTAGGAGAGATGTAAACTGTATCTTTCAATCATACATTCCAGTACCCAAAAATAAATAAGGGCATACAACTGAAGCACGTGGAAGCTTTTTACGACCTCCACACAGCGCAAGAGAAAAACTCCATAATTTTATTTAAAAAAGAATATGGAATGTATGTCATTTCACAATTATATGAGACTAGCGCCCAAAATGTATAATTGAATATTAAATTCACAGTTTTAAAAAAAAGTTTTTATATTTTTTTCAGCTGTGCTTTTAGTAGGGTTTGGTGTGGAAAAGTCATTCTTTGGACAGAAATTCTACTGGAAAGTTAAAAACTCATGGGGAGCAAAATGGGGGGAAAATGGATTTTTCCGAATAAAAAGAAATGTTGGTATGTGTGGGATAAACACTCAAGTGACTACATCGATATTGAGTAATATGTATACCTGATAATAATTGTTGTGGAAGTTTTCATTAACAAGAGTGTCAAACAAAATTGGCCTGAAGTAGATTGGAAGTGTTCGATAGTAACGTTACTTAACAATTTTCGCGATCTCGAACAAGTTTCATTTCAATGATGCCTTCTCATGCAGATTGTGTGTAAGTTTGCATACTGAGTTAGCATTTGTCAAAATCTCTTTTTTTATGTGCATTTATTGCCTATATAAATAGTGATACGTACAAGTTTGTAATGTAAGTTATCTGTGTGGTTTATGCAAGTTGTTTCTTTTTATTAATTGTTTATAAAAATTTTTCTAAAATAAAGATTTGTTCAGTTTTTTTAGAACGATCTGCAGTCATTTCATACTATAATTATAAACCAGTGCATGGCTGTTTTGGCAGTTGTGATAATGATGATATATATGTGATAATAAGAAAAACATTATATTTCAACAGATAACAACACCTCAATGTTGTACTTCAATATCGCCCATGAAGTCTGATATGGATTTTAGGTTGTAAATCCATATCAAAACGCATGTTCCTCATAAGGTAACTATGGTGTGTATTAGTAAGAACAAGAACCCAGTTGATTTTTCTTTTCCATAATGTTCAATAGTAACAAAAATCTAGGTTGCTGATCTTACCTTGCTTCAATAAAATTTTTTGTTGCACTATCACATTCCTTATTCGTTCACATTTTTCTGACTTGATTCTTGGATAGACTTTTCCACAATTTAGTTAATTTCTTATGTTTAGGTGGATGATGTGGTCATTTATTCACTTCCGGGTCAACTTAAAAGATAGATTATATCCTTTTTATTCAGTGTCCTGGAGCCAAGAGGTCTCCAGTGTGTCAAAAATACCTGAAAAGCATTAAAGTATCATCATTTCCATTTGAAATAAACTTACCTTCGAACGTATACGCCTTATAATAACACAGCATCAGAGAAAGGGAACCTCGTTTTTTATGACCTACATTCGTGGGACTGGTAGTTCCTGTAATTGGGATAATGTTCCAGTATTAGCAGTTTTAAATGTATTTATTCTTGAGATAACTAGCTCTATGTGTACGCCTTCATTTTTTTTTTCGGCCAGTGTCTGAATTGAAAATTATTTAGCAGTCCATCTGTTTATTATCTGCCCTATTTAAGCTATTTAAAACATCCAAGTCATTTAACAAAATCTTGATGTGTCATGTGTTTGTTTAAACATTGTTTTTGATTTTGTATGTATAACTGTCGGGCAACTTATGACAGATTTTGTTAGTTTTCTTTTCCCGTGATATCTATAATTTGTTGACCTAACCCTTCATATGTGCGCTTCACCTTGTATTGTAAATTTACTTGTATATATGAGATTTCTGTGTCATGAATTTTTACACCATATCCCCCTTTTTTCTACCAATATCCAAACTTAGTAAGACGTACCTAGATCGCAAAACTAAGTTTTCAGTAGAGTATGATGCATTTCCCATTTACCTAGAATCTCTTACTTTTATTATTATTATTCTCCATATTTCAGGAATAGGAATTCCGTCTTCAACATTGAGAACATTTTTGAAGGTCATAATAGTTTTTCTTGCTCAATTTTATCGGTAATAATTCTCTTCAAAATCGTTTAAATTAATACAGGAAAACAATGATGTCACGGCATTATTTTATCATCGTATATGTTGTATAAATTATAAAGTCGGGTTCGTATGTAACTTAAAATAAAAAATTACTAATGTTTTACGGAAAATTTAGGTATGCTATATATACATTTCAAGGAGTTACCTCTCATCAGTAGTATTAGAACCGAAACATAGGAAGTCAAAGATTAAAGTTAAGTTTTGGGTAACAGATAAAGTAAAAGTTAACTGTTTTTTTTCTCTCGAAGGTGTCATGTGCTGTACTTTACAAAGAAAGAACAATTTTGATCCAATAATTCATAAGAAACCTTCATTTTAAAAACTTATCCTTAATCCCAAGTGAAAGATTTTTTTTAATTTGAGTTACCGCTACAAAGATGAAGAAGAAAAGATTCGGGAATCATTTATTTCCAGAGCTGGAAATTAAGAATACACCAAACCTCTTTAACACTCTATAAAAGGTGTAGTCTAAAATTACAAAAGTAAGTATGGAATAAATGTTGGAAATACAGTTAACTATTCCACATTTAGATATGATACAAATTGATCATTAATTAATATTTTACAAAGAATTTTCTGGTTTAACCTTCGTTTTTCGGATACAGACGAATAATTTACTGTATAAATGGCTTCTCGATTTTTTCACGATGAGGTTAGAGCCATTCTCTATCTATATTTTTAGGATCGTTATCTTGATCTTAATACATTTCATCCTTTTCATATACGATCATTAGAATGTGACTTCCCTATACACCACCCGATTTCCTTGGCAAAATCACTGAATTGGAAAATAACTGAAATTTAATGGAGTGTCTTTACAAAGGCTGGTACTGATTATCTTCATCTGCCAGCCAAATGATTTGTTCGGGACCAATTTTTCATTAATCTGGTTGTTTTTTTTTCTGTCTTGATTGATCTTTTCCTAATTTGTGGATTGTCGCTTCTATAAATACATGTACTTGTCCCAACCTGGTTAACAAAATGGATTTCAATTCTTTTTCGTTCTCAATATAGCATTTACTGTTACAATCATTTGTATATAATGTAATAATTTGTAGAAAAAGTAAAAGAATATAATAATTATTTCATTTGTTTCAACTGTTATGTCTCAAACACGTTTTTTTCCACAGCAAATACATATGTCATTGTTTACTTCAACTAATTGTTTGCTCTTTAATTGTGAGTTGATTGAGTTTATAATTTTACTGGCATTAAAAAATCTGATTTCCAAAACAAAAATCTTTTGCAATTTAATGGTTGAATAATGATATATTTCAACACTAACTTAACACTGAATAATGTCTACGATTGTATTATCTTATTCCAGGTGAAATATTTGATACAGTAACATGGAAATTGTTATTGTATTTTTCTTGATATTGGTCGCTCAATACGATAGAGTTAACACATGTCCATGTTCTTGTTCTAAATATGAAGCCGGAGTTAGAGTTTCATGCCGTGACCATCGACTGGGGTATATTCCTAGTAATATTCCAAACAACACGATTTACCTGTAAGTAAAAATTGAATTAAATACAACTTGTTTGTTCACTTACAGAAATAAAATATATGGCATTCACTGAACTGCCCCTCTGATTTGTCTATATCTACAAATATTCTGAATACAAACCATGTAGTGAATAAACAGTTTAAGAACAATATATCTTTGTGTTTTTTTGTCATAACATAAGAAGTCAGTTATTTTGGTCATAGTTTTTTCTTTGTGTTTTATGTTTTGTTACATGCACAGTTTTGATCACATTCAAGTAACATCAGTATTATTTTATGCATAAAGTTTTTTTTTATATTTAGGAGCAATCATATGCATTGAACAAGGAGTGACATTTTTCCCTTTTGAAGGTCTTGTGAAATCATTTTAAATAATAACTGTGCTCTTCATTTCTCGTGGATGGAGTGTGGTCTCTCTGACCTATGATTATTTTCGACCTTACATTAGAAATAAGTATGGCTAGACTTTGTCAAACAAAATGCTTATAAGGAAATGGCAGTTAATGTTTAAAGGATGATATATTCGGATAGTAAAATAATAAAATTGGATAAAATAAAACATTTTAAAGGATTCTATCCGGAATACAAAAATTAGCATTTTTCAATAGAAATATGGGTTTCAGAACTCATAAAACTAGCCATGGGACAGTTTTGTAGCTTAAAGTAAAATAATGATATTAGCATAAAGATATTCGGCATTCTGGCTCATAGTTTTTGCATACAAATCTCCAAAGCTAAATTGTTGACTCAGAAAATAGTAATTTTCCATATTTATGACCAAGTGTGTATATATATATTTATAAAAAGCATTACATTTGCATGGAAATATATCCACATTCAACATGTTAAACTTAATTTTTATATGAAATGTTAAATGAAAAACGAAAGATACAAGTTATAATTACTTTCAACTAATATCATAATAAACTTTATAAAAGGGTATTTAAAGAATACTAATGTTGCAAAGATAAATTTTCTATAGTGAGGACCATTGGATGAAAGCCCAAAAAAGTTTGAAGCTCGTATACGAATGCAACTATTTATCCTGCAATCAAGCATTTTATTATACAAAACGAGTGACTAACATTACAAAGTGATATTCGTACAGTAGCATAATATTGTCTCCTGTTATCCTAACGCATTATGAGCGAGCCGAAATATT
>JAULBM010024143.1:0-11263 GCA_032357055.1 Geukensia granosissima
AATGATATCAGATCACCCTGCCTGCTAACTAAGATGGCTGCCACTGCCATGTGTCAACTTTGTATTGGCAATTGTATGCCAGGTGAGCGATTACAGGCTAAGTCCCCATTATACTTATGATGTTCTCAATATAATTATTTTAATTTTATCAGTTTTTACCATGTTAATAATATTTTACACAGCTTTTATAGATTTATACTGATTTAATCTTGGTTATAAATAAGGATTACAATTATATTTACAAATCAAACACATGCCGTGGAAAATATGTTTCTCAACCATAGATACATGTCACACTCAAAATTATCACTCACTCTTCGATATTATAGGTTGAAAGATTATGATTATTAAGATTATTAGTATATGAAAAAGAAACTGACCTTCATTCTGAATTAACATTGTCCAGAAACTGTCAATATCAACGACTATGAAATATATATGGAATGTACATGTTTCTTGCGTTAGCTAGCACGTTAACATGTCGGTCATGTAATTATCACTCATCGTTAATATGATCACGTCCTGAATATAACTAAAATATTTCCCTCTGACGTTAAACACCTAAAATCAATCGATTATATACCCTGTTTCAAAATTCTCCGTTTAAAGTCATATTTTCATAAAATATTTGCAACGGTTATAGAATACTGCGAAAGTCTTGAAAAGCTTGTGGTATATGTATCACTACTGCAAACGTAAGTTGTAGGGAGCGATCTTTTAAGTTAGAAAGTGTCTTACAAATACTGGTAAACCGTACTAATTGTGACATATTAACATCATATGAAGGAGCCAAAATACGCTTTGACCAAGAAAATGAACGTTAACTATAGGAACAGACAGACTGTCGCATTTCCTAAATTTTAGTGCATAAACAACCCTGTTATTTTTTTAAATTTAAATGGGAAAAAGGTTACGGCAATTTTTTAAAAGTTTTATTCAAAATCACATTTTGTGGATAATTAAAAAAAAAATTAATACACGTGATTATTTAAAGCTAAAACGTTATCCAATTATTTAAAATCATTATTAAACTTGAACACTACATAAACTGTGGTTTGTAACGATGTAACGATTAGGATGCAGTTAGATGAGCACAGTAAAGTGCTAATTTGTAATCCGAATATTTTGCGATAGACTGTGTTGCCAAATCATGCATAATATTATAAAAAAGAAATTCGACCGCTGCAGCTATGTCAGATGGTATCCAAGATGGGTATTTAGTATAAGGTCTATTGGCAAAAAGAAATTATCATTGTAGGGTGATATACCTCTTCATTCTGTTGCTGATAAAGAACATTTACCTGTAGTACAGCAATTAATCCGTGCAGGTTGTACTGATGCAAGGTTCATCCTAGAAATGTACATATAGCATATAAATTGACTAAATATATTTTATATTTGTATACTTGTATTTTAAAACCACTGGGTCACCAGCTCAGTTGTCAGACATGTCAGACATGACATGTAGTTCTGTATCAATTCCATGATGTAAGATAAAAACTGCAAATGGGTATAAGTAGTAAATCAGAATGAACCTTTAAAACATGATTTAGTGCACACTTTTAATGATACTTTATTACTTGTTCGGATAAATATAGTCCAGAGTTTTAAAAATTTGCAAAAAGAAATTTAACCCAAAGAAAGTAATTGAATAAATCTAACATCAGGAATGATGGTACTCCCTTTCTAGATTTTGTTTTAAAAAATTGAACAGGTTCTGTTTATACTTGAAATTTATTTTTAAAAAGTGTTTCACTATACTAGTAGTTAATGGGAAAGTTTCTTTAGTTTCTTCGTATGGTGTTTACATTTCACAATTAATTTGATTTTCCCGTGTTTGCACTAAAGTTTCTGAATTTAATGATCGCAGTCTATATCTTACTGGTAAACATTTGCAGCAGGGATACAGATATCAGAAGCGTTTCAAGACAACATTTTATAACAGTTACAAAGATTAAACAACTAAATACGGCTGCAAATATAGAGTTTTAATACGACATGAAATGTCATAGCCTATGTTCTATGGAAACATTACATATAAAGCTTACAAATTGAAAGATGATCTCTTGAATCTCACCGTTCCGTCAAGTTGGGTATTGTAGTCGAGACATTCAAACTTGTTGGTACAAAATGTAATAAACTGATAGCATCATTTTACAAATATTAATATATTTGACATTGTACCCATCTTGTTTTTCTTTCCATTTATTGACAACAGAGTATTAAATCGTCAGACAGACTGTTTTTGTTGACGTTTCGTGTTGAGAGGCTTGTTGTTTTACCATAAGGAATCTTACCTAGAGATTGCTTTCTTCAGTGACTGCTAGTTTAAAATATTTGTCAAATCTTTCAACATAATGATTAAACTTGCTAACAAACTTCTCTAGGGCAAAGTGATATATAGTAAAATTTTGAAAAAATGCCGCATTCGACAGATAATTGAACTGGAGCTTTTTTTTCATTATTTCAGGTAAAGTGTTCAAAATTAGTACAGCTTTGTCAAATCTTAATAATTGTTGCTTAAAGTAGTTCAAATGCTTCTCTTAGTTGAAAACATATCCTTCGTTATAAAATGTTGAAATCTTGAAATTTTTATTTCTCAGTTTTACGTTTTTTTACCAATTATTGGACTTAGTTTTTTGTATTTGTCAAATTTTTATAAATAATTATGAAACTTGCTCAGGATGTTCTCTATCATCCAGATTGAATATTGAAAAAAAAGTATTTTTCCACATTTTGATGGATAATTTGACTTAATTTTTCATTGATTCAGGTTGGAGCTTTTTTTCCAATTGGTAAAGCTTTGTCATATACTATAAAATATTGTGGAAAGGGATTCGAGTGCTTGTCTACGTTGAAAATATCTTCTTCAGAGTAAAATTTAAAATATCCCTCAAAGTTTTACATATTGTGACTAATAATTGGACCTCTGTTTTTTTTTAAATCGTGGTTAACCTTCAAGTTAAAGTTTTTTGAATTCCAATAGCCTTGCCAAATCTTTATGGATATTTATGTGTCTTTCCAGGGAGTTTTTCTTGAGCATATTTATATCACAAAGACCTAAATTTTAAAATTAAAAAAATAATAATAATATAGAATACTTCATAAACTGCCAATGCTTAGAGCTGGCGAGATCAGGTTCCGATGGAACCGTAAGAATTTTTATAATATACTTTCAGAAAATTTAATAGAATTGGGGGTTCATCGTTTTTGTTTACGTGGTACCAAACAAAATGTCTAAATCATATTGCATTATTTGTAATCAAACATTAAACAATTTTCAATATTTTTCCAGAAAGATTCGAACAAATTGAATAGACAAAACCTTATTTTATTAAGATAGTTAGAGTTATAATGTTTATTTAATGAGAAAAAATACCAAGGTGTGACACTACTTTCTGTGCAAAGGAGTAGGTACGTTTAGCCCCATATTTGACCCAAATTTTAGAAATTTGTTACACAATTTGCTTTTGGAAATGCCCTTATAAACGTCTTTTATTAATTCTTAATTTTCATATTTTTTTTTGTCATTTCGGTAAAACTACAGTAATATGCATATTTCAAAAGGAATGTTGCATTTTCTGTAAGAATACTTAATTTTTTGAGCTGATTTGTTAAAATAAATATGATCTCACCTGAACATAATGGAGATAATTCACCTAAACCTTTATACTTGATAGAATTTCATTGCTGAAAGTTTGGTTGTGATTTTTGCTTGAACTAAATTAAAATTAATTAAATTGTATTTAATATTGTATCAAATTAAGTAATTTCTAAGTATTATCAAATTTAATGCTGTTTCTATCTGCAATTTAATGTTGCAGAACGAATTGTAAAAGACAAGCTATCAATCACCCTTTGCTTTGTTGGATTTTCCTTTATAGGCATTATTCAATTAAAAACATTAGAGTAAAGAGTTAGCAAATTCTTGGCAAGAAATGAGATTTAACTACCTTTATCCTTTCAGAGAGACATTATACCAGAATTTGCTATATTATATACGTTGTCATTTGGAATGTGAGTAAAACAGTGTCGATCTACCTTAAACTGAAGCACTTGTAACTTCAATCGTATATTTTATCTTTTTTTTGTCGTGTCTAACAGCAGAAAGCACAAAAAAGACAATTTGTTAATTTTAAGGAAAGAAATTGTACCGGAACGTTACAGTTTTAAACTGTTAAATGGTAGTCTGAACTTTGAATGGTGTGCAATGTACTTGAATAGTTAACAATACACACCACATCGCATGTACTGTAACGTACAGAGACTTGTTATACCCTTATTTTTGGAGAATAACTAAATTATTTCTGAAAACTATCAACTAGCCGGACTTATATATAAAATATCTTATGTATCATTGTTTTTATGTCTTAAATCACATGTGTACCGCTAACCTGATTATCTCTCATATGTTTGAGCTATTCTGTGATAAAGTTCACCTTAGGGAAAATGCCTCATTTAAGTTTCAAATTATTCCACAATTACTTACACATATTCAGTCAAAACGCCAATTTTAAAATTCTTACCTTTAAATATTGGATGCCTCGCTGAAATATTAATTTGGTTTCCTACACCTTTAAAGATTTCGAAAATACCTGTCTTTAAGGAAGGCGTTATGTGGGAGACTCGGTTAAGTGAGAATGTAGTATCTATGGATGAATATAAAAATGTGTTTTGATAAGCCAACTTTCATAACTATCTGGGATTCCAGATTGTAAGACATTAAACATCTTGAAAAGAGATGTCATCAATCACGTTATGTTCGACTATCTAAAAAATGTGTTGCCATTAATCACAAAAAAGAACAGATCGATGCAATGCCAAATTTATTAAGATCCGTGTAAAGAAGGGTCGAGTTTTTAATATCTGAACTAACAAAAAAACGCAGTCTTTTAATTTTTACTTCATCGTCGAACCTATAACCTTTGTGGTTTGTTTAACGTTACAGTTAGATACCTTGGAACACTCCTTTTTTATGCTTTATACGTAATGTTCCATAAGATGTAGGATGTGATTACTCCAATTTCAAATTTCTCAGTTTGCCGCCGTATTGTTTATTAAATATGTGTTATAGATATTGTCTTGAAAAGTTTGTGATACATATGTCCTACTGCAAACGTTAACAGTAAGATTGAGTAGCGAAGCTTTTTTTAGAAACATTGGTACAAACTCTGGTCAAGTGAACCAATGTGAGATATAAAAAACAATGGTGAAATAAAAACACCATACGAAGGAGCCAAAATAAGCTTCCAACAAGAAACGGAATGTTTACTATAGGAAAAAACTTGTTTTAATTTAAGTGCATAAACAACCCTGTTAAATTTTTAAATCCAAAAGTAAAAAGGGTACGATTACAGTCATTACTGATATTAGTTTTATTCAAGGTATCATTTTTTGGATAGACTTACCATGAATATTATTTAAAATTCTTGCTAATTTAAAGCAAAAACGTCATCCAGATATCCAAAATCATCATTAAACTAAACAACTTCATTCTCATTAAAAGATCTAATTTATGTTTGCCATAGAATGTGATTCAAAATAATCTAACAAAATTAATATACAACGAAAGTAGAACAGTTTGTGCCAATTAGGATGCCAACTTTTTATGCTTCTCTCTATCGCGCCTGTACGTAATCCCCTGTTTTCCAATATTTGGTCCCGAGCGAACCTGATGAAGGTTAAAACAGGAAACCGTTCCGTAAGTAGTGTAATTGAGACCTTTTCTCTCTACCATCTATTTGATAAAAAAAGAAACGCAAGGCACTATTTTTTTCAGACTTAAAGAAAAGAAATTATGCAGAACACAAGCCAGAAAAGATGCGGACTGTTTCTCTCTAGCATGTATACCCTATTCTTTCTTTTCAATATTACATCGTTAAACTTAAGAACTAAACGACTACGGAACGAAGCGTAGACAGTACACAACGATAGAAGTGTATATTTGCAAGAAATAAAAAGGAACACAAAAAGAAACAAACAGAACAAAAAGTAAACAAAAAAGCAAAAATACTAAGTTTATCTGAAAGTTTAGTCTAGCGACATTTTTTATTAAATTAATAATAATTAAGTTCGTATGGATCAAACACAGGTAAAGTGTGTGTTAATGGTTGCATATTTTTTTAATATCATTCTCTCTAAATTGTATTCTTTTAGATTTTTTTGTTATATGTTTTCTACCAGTTATTTGACCAGTAGAACAAGCTTCCATAGAAAATCAGTATTACATGTTTAAATTTACAAAAAAGAAAAGTCACTTACAAAAAACGGTAAAAATTGTGTGATTGCAAAAAGGTCAACTTATATTATAATGTCTGTATATGATCAGCTTATAACTGAACTTACATGTATGTCCTGTTTTGGTATAAGTTTTTCTAGGTAATGCGGGTTACATTGACAGTTTATATTTACCTAAATAGTTCTTTAGGATAAATTTCCTTAGCAAATTTTTTAAACGTTAGATTAATAAAAGCTAAAGCATCATCCAAATATATAAAAGTATTATTAACCTTGTCCACTAAATCCTGTTTTTAGGTTTTTTTTATTTTGGTCATAAACTATGATTCATAACAATATTAAAATTAATCTGCAATGAGAGGAGCGCATTTTGTACCCATAAATATGTCATAAATATGTCGAAAGACCATTTACCCAAATCGTACATATATATTATAAAGATGCTAACATGTCTTTGAAATCCTTGCTGCAACTCAGACTTATTTGTATATTTACTGGTAGGTAATGCTGATTCTTTCACACGATTTTCGACCTTTCTAATTGCTTTAATTTTCACTATATTACTTATTATATTTTAAAGAATGAAAATTTTCGGACACAAACCTTTCAATAGACATTGACGTGCACTTAAAACCGTACTCCCAACATATATTTACCTGTTTTGAATCAATTTGTACAAGGCCTTCTAAACCGGTTCCAAAATCACCCTCTAAATTTTTTACTTTGTCTTTAAACAGGTAACGCCACTGGAGCCCCCATACTTAACAAAGGTATACGTCTTTATCATATATATTCGTGCAATGCACAAAATGAAAGAAGTCTTAACGATTGACAAAACATAGCACAGTTAAATCTGCAGATACCGGTATAAATTTATCACTCACATTTCCATCTGACATCACATGAAAAATAAATGGTATAATTAATCTTTTAACCTTTTAACCCTAAATCTTTTATACCAAATTGTGGGGTCTAATATGTAGGACAAACTGGATGTGAATTGTTCAAGACGAACAAGCGAACATCTTTACCGTTTTCGAAAAAACAAAAAGTTCAAATGTTTACTCTATCAACATCTAACTAAACATAATAATATCTTAGTCCAGCCACTAGACGTCGTGCAAAAAATATTCGACAATCACATCTCACACATGGTCTTAATGAAAATATTATGGGCAAAAGGTACGTATCTGGAACAGTATCTGTTAACATCATGGACATTTTATCAGGCGAAAACTAACTTGAGACTAGACTGTTCCCTCGTATAGATTAATCTGACGATCATAAAAGACATTATTAAGTTTAATGTACAAAAACCGATGTTTTGATTTGATAAACTTATCTAATATATTTAATAACACAACCCTTCAAAATCTTATACCACAATATTTTGATAAGATCGAACCACCCATTAAATCGTATAATTATAAAAGATCTAGTAAAATAAAATTTTTAATTATGCATTAGGTACATCAGATATAAATATTGAAGATAATACTACATGAAACTGTGACATATTTAAATATATACCCTATGGCCATATTATTACTGCTTATCTTGATATCGTTGAAGACTGAGAGGTTATAAACTTTTTACGAAAGGGGGATGCATATCGTCCTCCTTCAAAAATAAATTAGAATGAGTGCCGCAGAGTCATTTATGACGGTTTTTCGTCTTATTGCAAAAATGATGTTATACAGAAAATAACAATAAAAATGTCAATAACTGCAAATACATTGTTAATAATCATATTGCACATCTCGAAACATTTTGGAAAATACAAATAAATTCTCTTCAATTTCTTAAATTGAACGTTAACTTCAAGAAACCCGAACTCGTTTCGTTTTTGTTTCGGTTGATAAAGCCGCCAACAATGTTGTCGTGAATACTACATGGAGTTACTAAAGAAGGGAATTTTAAATTATTATACCTTCCAAGCCATGCACTCAACAAAGAGTCAAATAGTAGACAGACAAATTACTTCGACAGATAAACTTAAGCCCCCCTGCTAAACATTTAAAAGTCCCTACCAAGTGGTTTTTATTATTTGTTTCTGTAATAGTCAGTGTTTTACAACAAATCCCCAACAACACCACCTGACCAGGGTGTTAAAGGGAAAAATATAAATATGTTTTTACGCTTTCCATATATTTAATATAATAAGAAAATAATTATATAGTTAAGGGAAAAAAGGCAAAATTATTCATACATACTTACATACCTACACACAGACATATTTTCACTTGTATTTTGTGTTGCAATTAATAAAATACTTAACTTTCATTTCTAAACGAAAATGTTCAGATACAGAATAACAAATATATCACCTTGTTAACAGAAATAATAAAAAAAAGAAATAATGATAATGATAAGAAGAAGAATTAAGGAAAGATTTCTTGTAAAGGGGCCCAGAAGTGCTCACATGCGCAAGCTTATTATTTTTTTTAGAATTATAAAAATCAATAGATTGACATTTTTTGATAATATATTTAGGCCAATACTATTTGGTATTTGTTCCTTGAACTTGCATTTATAAATATAATTCTTAACTATAGCAATCAGTTAAGTCAAGAATAAGCTTTCTTGGTCATACACAAGAAGTACTTTTTCTTTTGACAGGTCAAAATTTACATAAAATAATTTGATGTACTCTGCAAAAGTTTTCCAAAGGTCATGAAGCACTGCACATTCTTGAAATAAATGCTCTATAGTTTCATCAGATGGTTTACAAAAACTGCATGATTTTGTACAGAAAAGAATTTGTAGGAATAATCCTTTGTAATAACTTGTATTGAAAATTGAAAAAATAAATATCTTTACAAGTTTTCTTAGGTAATGTAAAATATTTTGGCCAGTCACTAATATCAACATCAAATTTCTCACTAACAGTTCATAAAAATCATCCTGTGACTGAAAACCTTCAAAATTAACACGTGTAAAATTTTCCTTTATACAATCTTTGATAAATTTAGGAATACTTGATAATAGTGAATAATATTTTAAAAAGTTATTTGTATCTGTCTTCTGTCTTATTTGATCAAAAGAATAGAAATCTTTTTTTCTTTAATCAAAAATGTCAATCAAATAACAGACACCATAACTTTGCCAGTTGTTATAAAAACTAAAATCTTAAATAGGTACAAAGTTAAGTATGTCAAATTATGCAGAATATTTCTGGGCCAATCTCTGAATACTCCTATGTGTACTGAAGACTTGTTCATATAGGTATCTCATTCATGAGGAAATAAAGATATGAATGAATGAATGAATGAATGAATGAAGGAAAGAATGAATGTATGAAAGTCTCTTGATCATTATACATGTACAACATCTGTAAAATGATGTTTAATATCAGAAGTGAAATTGAAAGATTTGGCCTAAAATAACTAAATAGTTGCTTCTTTCTCAAAACCTGAACCTATCAAGTGAGGTGTGGGTAGGTAGGGAAGATATTGATCAGTACAAATGACAGTTATGTGCAGAGATGATTGATGATTTATGTTCAATTTTTCTGCAGTATTCTAGGATTTTTCAGAAATTGAGGTTTTTGGGAAAAATACATAAAAATAAACATTTCCACAGTCAATAACTGCTTTTCTAACTAAACAAATCATCGTAGCATATGGATGTATGTTGGAAAGATAAGGTATACATCTTTCCAACATTGTTAATTCTTGTACTTTTAGTCTGTATCAATCAGTCTTACTTCAAAATTTCTGTAATATGGTATTGACGTCTGTCTGTCTGCCTTGCCTGCAGGTAATTTCCTGTTTTCCAATATTTGGTCCTGAGTCTACCTGATGAATTGAAATCCAGAAAAGCACTTCATAGTTAGTGAAATTTTGACATTTACAATCATTAATAATAATAATAATAATAATATACTTGATTTAAAGAGGGTGACACATTTAGTTACAACTAATCTTTCCTGAGGCCCTCAAAAATCAAATAAACTTAAAGTACAAATATGACACAATAATATACAGAATCAACAAAAACAATTTATAGTACATCATAAAAGACTGTAAATAACATTGAATATTTAACAGCAGCTATACATTTTTTGATAATATATAGTCCTTTTTTGTATTGAACATATTTCAAGGTAAAATGGTATGTCTTCCTTCGGACTGTTGCTTTCGTGAGCTAACACGTTAAAAATCTGGCCCAGTTTGTTGTTCTAGTACAAAGCAGGGTTCATCATCATCATTCATTAAAATGCTTTTGTCCTGAATATGCATGAAATACTTGCCACTGGACCTTAAGCAACATTCAATCAACACTTGTCAAAGGGGAATTATCTTAAAAAATGTAATTATGTAAACTTAAACCTAGTAAACAGAGACATAGTGATGAATTGAAATCAGGACAATTTTGATGTACTAAATCTGTTGGGCCCAGATAGATTAAAGGAAGTTTCTTTTTGCCAACATTTTTATCTACATCTCTTTGTTGAGTGATTTTCTTCCACACATTTTGAACATTCTTTGAACATGGTTTTTGATGATACCAATGATATTGTTTATAGTCTTAGATATTTTGCAGTTCCTTTTGAGTTCAGATGTACACCATCTATAGTATAGAGGCAAGAATTGAGATTGTACTTTTCTTTCATAAACTTTTCATACTGTTTAATAAACATAAATCCATAAAACTGACAAAAATTTCTAGAATATTGTTTGCTTGATTTACACAAAGGTTGTATAATATATATCATATACAATGATGTTGCATTCTGAATTTGAACAGGCACAGGAAGTTTAAAGAAGACTTTCAAAGCTGTCTTTAAATTCCTGGAATGAAATATCCCCTGTTGGTTTTAGCTCACCTGGCCTAAAAGCCATGTGAGCTTTTCTCATCACTTTGGGTCCACCGTCATCTTCGTTGTCGTCATTGTAAACGTTTTACATTTTCATCAACTCCTCTGAAACTGCTTGGCCAATTTTAACCCAAACTTTGGTGGAATGTTCCTATGATAGTCCTCTTTAAAATTTTTGTTGGATTTTGCTGGGCACCATTCAATATG
>JAULBM010024154.1:0-11263 GCA_032357055.1 Geukensia granosissima
CAAAAACTGATACGAACACAAATTTTGAAGTTTTTTGCCTTTCTCTTTGTATTTTTTTAGGGGCGAGCGAGCAAATTTTATTTTTTTATATTAAGGAAAAACGATCAAGGCGCGAGCGAATCCGAAGAACTAATAATAAATTTTGAGTGGCCTTAAAACAATTATTCTTTAGACCAAATTTAACTGCGTGTAAAGCGCGGTTTCCTAGATTAATCTTTCATCAGACATATGCTAAGGGTAAAAATTTATGAATTCTCAGCAAATGAAATATACAGTACATTACATTTCCTGATAATATGATAATGGCCATTATGTTTAGTTGATATTTCCTGATATAAAGACTGTTTAACGGAGAATGAAATATTTACTGCTTATGTTTTTTGTATGATGTGGATGCCAGATGGATGTATTAAATACATGTGTGCAAACGTAATTAATTTTTATTCCATAACGCACGCAATTGCAATACACCCACACCCCTTTAAGTTAGGTCATAGTTGTGCTTTTCTTTGTATTGCGTTCGCGTGCTGGTATGTTTTGTTGTTTCTGATTTAAAATTAACGCGCACAAAATATTTCAGAAAATCTTTGGGCTAGCTAGTGAAATTTTATATTGCTTTATTCATACAAAAAATTTTACCAGATTTTAAATTTTGCATGTTTTATAGATATATAGTTTGTCAAAAAAATTTTCTTTATTGCAGGAATAGATTTCAACTTTTATGAATTGGTGTAAGCCTGTTTTACATATTTTCCTTAATAATTTGTTTTTAATTCTGTGTGTTTTTCATGCTGGCTGGCTGTTAGGTTTCAACAATTTGTTTGAGCGCAAACCAAATTAATAAAAAAGAACAGACACGGCCTTACTCTTAATTTATCTTAAAGAGTTTGATCATACCTGGTATACTAATGAAATTTCCTTGGCATTATAGAAAAAAGTTTTTTTTTCAATTGAATGCTATCGATTAATCTCGAAAGGATTTTATTTAATTAAATCTAACACAAGCTCATACCACGACGAGAAAATATATACCTGTAAATCAAGATTAAAAGAAAGGATAATTTAGTAAAGAGAAACTTAAATTAGAAGTAAGATCTCAAAGGAGCATTATCTGACTGGGCAATGAGGTAAAGAAACAATATTGAAATTGTCAATTCTGGTCGCCACTATTAAATTGTTTATCAACAATGTAACCTTGTGTCTGACAGGACTTAATTTCTAACAGGCTTTATCCGCTAGACATGTTTTTCTTAACATTTCGCTGAATCTTATTGTACTTCCTCTTTTATAAATGAGTTCTTGTAGTTTTGTTCTGTTTAAATTTGTTTGCTTTGAAATCGTCTTGCTTTTTTAGAATATGAATTGTGGATATCTCCCTTTGTTTTCTGCTTGACTACCTGACCTTAATTCAGAAAACCGAGCTTTAATCATTTCTCTGTTTGGCATTTTTGTGTGGAGTTTTCTTTGCTGTTTGTAGGATGTGAACGTCCAATTTTTCACATAGATGCGTATTCTTCTCAGAAGTTGAACTTAACATACAGTGAAAAGGCCAATATGATAAGAACATGGAAGTATTTTACTAACATTCTAATACTTCCATGTTGAGACCGACTAATTTTACAGAAGAAGTCAATAAAACAAATACAAGCCAAATGGAATGAGAAAAAAGACATGAGAACAAGTCAAAGATATCAACTGACAACAAAATAATCTACATACTTTTACCATAAAAACATAAAGAACGACAGTGGTCAAACGCAATGACGAGTCGAAAATTGCATCGTTTTACAACACTCCTTTGTACTGTACATCATATTAAAAAAACTAAGGTATATCTTGTATCGCCAACGGTGAACTGATCGCTATAAAGACCAGATAGACTTCTCTTTCGTATCAGAACTTAATGATTTGGTTATCAGTTTAATAATTAAGTTTTTAAAAATGATTTTAAGATATTTGATCACTTAAAAGGAAAACATCTTAAAGCTTTAATTTTAACAAAAGTTCTCTTTGTTTTTTTAATTAAATGATTTCTTTAAAGTTTAAGTTTTTCAAAATGATTTTTAGAGTTTTGGTCAGTATAAAGAGCCCAATCTATTAGCTAATAGTACTATAAATGTCATTGCATAATTACTAAAGCATATGAGTGCCGAAATACTATTTAAAAAAGAATATCTAAATATATGTCAGAAAGATACGATCCACTTCTTACATGAGTTAATACCGAATATTCAGTAGACCAAATTTAACTGCCTTTAAAGCGCTTTCCTGGATTAGTCCTTCATCAGACATACTGAGGGCCGAACATATGGAGAATAGTCAAAATGTATCAATTTTAAGTAACTTTAAAGGACCAAATGAAATATACAGTTCATGTACATTTCCTGCTAATATAATAATGGCCAATATTTTAGGTGGTATTTCCTACTCTAAAATTATATTTTACGGGAGTATGAAATTATATTATTTTCTTCAGATTTTTTGTATGACGTGGATGCTCCATGAATGTATTAAAAAGACCTGCGCGCAAACGAAATGAATCTCAATTCCCTAACGTATGCAATTGCAATACACCTTCTTTAAGTTACTCTTAATTTTAACTTTAAGAGTTTGATTATACCTGATATACCAATGAAATTTTCTTGGCATTATAGAAAAACAGTTTTTTTTTTAATTTAATGCTATCAATAAATCTTGAAAGAATTTTATTTAATTAAATCTAACACAAGTTCAAAACGTGACGAGAAAATATATAATGTAAATCAAGATAAAAAAGAAAGGATAATTTTGTAAAGAGAAACTATAATTGGAAATAAAATCTAGAAAGACAATTATTATATCATGCAGTTATTAGTTTTCATGTGTCATTTTCTTGTAATCAGATTCCAATGTATAAATTCGGCTAAAAGTAACAGGTTATTGAATGTATGATGTTATTGTTACTTCCTAAATATATAAGATACTGTATATAAATTTAAATGAACATCATTATTTTCTTAAGATATTATAATATATGTGTCAGTGTACAATGGATTTTATATTTTGGTATTGACCTAAAATATATTTTATGAATGATACGAATATATATCAGTCACAGGGTTTCACAATGATAAACCAAACATTTAATGTACGTTTCATGAACTGAGTCTCTCACTTTTTGCATCCCTTGAAGGAATCTTTACAGTTCTTATAAAATGCCAGATAAAAAGATTCCGGTAACTTTTTTATATTTCGAATTTTTACAATATGCTCTTAGTTTGTCTCCTCTTATCTGCAAAATTGAAACATTTTGTTGTTTTCCATTATAACTTTTGTTGCTCAAAGGTGTGGTGAATTTTTTAAAATTAAAAAAAAATTTTTTTTAATATTTAATATCTGTTGGCATATATTTATACTTAATGTCAATAAAAGTAGGTTGGTGGTACAGGATATGCAAATTTAGACATTATCGGAACTAATTTTTCACAAAAATCATCAATTTACACATGAACAGAAGACATACCACGTATACCTCCGATGTTTGATTGCCGGTAAGATAGTTAAATTTCTTTCTAAATTCCTTTTCATATTTTGTGATTGAAGAGAGAATACCCAGAACATGAGAGACTTAGATCATGAAACGTACAATACCAAGACTTCGAAATGAAGATAAAATTTGTATCACCATAAAAAGGCACACATTAACATTAAAACATTATGACTATAAAAGATAATGCATGAACAATGCAAATCCGACCAAAATTTTGAAACTAAAAAATGACCCCCGCAAAAAACCCTAAAACAATTACAATAATAATGAATCATATTTTCATATTTTTCTGACCGTCCTATTTAATAAACAGATAAAAATTGTTAAAAAAATTGGGTTCCTACCTTGGAATATTACAAATACACAACAATCCTGTTTGAGTGGTGCAACAGTGCACATTAAAAAGGCAAAAAACGAAACTATTTAAGAGTACTTAATTCATTAACTGTTGCAACAAAACTGGCAATATATAGTTGGCATAACAACTGTACAATGCGAGAGATTCAAGGTGCACAGTTCAAACATGAAAAAGGGGAAGACGGAAGCAAAAAGATCAAATGCTAAGACTCCACGAACTCCTTAATAAAACAGGAGTAGGATAAAACGCACTACTCCCCCCCCCCCCCCGCGCGGCAAACAAACGTCAAATTCTCTTTGTTAAAATCAGTGTAAAGTTCACGGAAATTCTGGCAAAAGGGAGGCAATCCTTATGATAAAAAACAACGTTCTTTGTTTTTATGTACAGAAGGGTATATTAAGTATTAAACGGATATAAAACATTAAATATGTCTGAAACTGAAGTTTACGATCTATTTGACATCTATATAAATCTTATTATTACATTGGTTTTGTGTGACTGCTGAAATTCTAATCACCTCCTACATGTATCTTGGACACGCCCATCTAAACAATAAAAGTAAATTAGAAAGGAAAAACCCAATGTTACGGGGTATTTTAAAATCTCTACATCATTACCAGAATATCAAATAAAGGAAAATATTTGATTTGATTTCATCAGAGTTATTCCAACAATGCATGCAATTTGATGGACATTGTGTTTTCATATTAAGTCTTTGAACTGATTTATATTTTTTACGATGAAATTGCATGCTTAAACTATTATTTGCTTCATAACCGGATACTTCCTACTTGACATTTTGTCAGTTCCTATTTGCTTTGGATACGATTAAAAGTTCAAAATGCTATGTATATTTCGAGGAATAACCTCTCATCAGTAGCATTAACCCCCCCCCCCAAAAAAAAAAGAAAGTCTACGATCAAAAGATAGCAAAAGAAGCACTCAAATCCAAACCCATTGCTTTAAATATAAAAATACTAAGAAATTATAAAATTTGATACATCATTTCATAAAATTTTGTCGATTTTAATATAAATCGCACCAAAACATCACAACCAAACGTAACACAATAAAAATCTATCAAGTACAAATCATGTAAAGTCATTTTCCCCTATATTTTGAAGTACTGTTTTAGATGTGTGCAGCTTTAACGCATCTTAAAACGTACTACCCGATGCTGAAACTACCCGCACTGTGGATTTTGAAATACAGTTACTAAATTAAATTGTTTGTTTTAAAACAGACAAAAATGCTTGACACTTTCTTAGATTTTAAAACGTCAAGGTAAACACTAGTTTGTCAAATTTATTTTCTTTTATGTTCAAAAGTAGCGCTATGCGAAAGTTACAAAGATCTTTGTAAAAGGAATTCGAAGACACCAAAGGGCAGACAGAAATCTTAAAGTTGGAAGACAAGACAATGGCCCACAAAATGAAACAAAAGACAGACATGTACTTTTTTAAGATTAAGTTTTAGGTCTGTTTTGTTTATTCTTTCACCAATTTTGCCCTACTACAATTGTGTACACAATACTAAAATTAAATAATACTACAATTTTGCACTTAAGATTAATATATTTTTGTCAAAACAGTGTGAGTAAAATAAAACGTTGAACGTGAATGCAGGCAAAATTGTAGAAAAAAACTTGTTTATATTTGTCGGAGTATTTATGGCCTAAGTGGAATCGAACAAAAATGACTTTTATTTGGACAGAAGTCCAGTGTAAAATACCCATGCTAGAGACAAAAGTGCACAGTTTTAGGAGACAAGACAAATTTGAAACAAACTTAAAGATAAAACGAAAACAAAAGAAACAAAGTCTTGGAATCCAGGGAAACCTTTATAAAACAGGATAAAAAATAGATTTCTTATTGAAGCTAAATTTTGATGCCTTAGTTACGTATTACCTGTTGTAATATTGATATTTTTGCCTGTCGAAACAATTTACAGCAGTGTTTTAAATGACATTAGAAACCTTTACTTGAGGTAGAATTTCAGGCCCAAATATGACCCTTATCAATGAAAAACTGATTTTAATAATAAAACACCATGGCGTTAGAATGAACGGAATAAAAGTCATTAATGAATTAGACATACTGTGGTCCGGTTCTAATGCTACTGATGAGATGTGACTCCTTGAAATGTATATATAGCATGCCAAATATTTTCATATTTATTCAACATTGGAAATTTTGTATTTTGAAACCACTGGGTCGATACCTCTGCTGGTGGAAAATTGGTCCCCGAGGGTATTCACCACCCCAGTTGTCAGACCTGTCCGACATGAAACTTATCAAACAATGTTTTACAGAAAGGACCAGGGCTAACTTGTCGAGTATTTTGTTCACTTAATAAAACGTCTTCTATTATATTACCTGTTTCTTATTTCAAATGATTAACGTCATCGTGCAAATCATACTTTAGCCGGACGGGTATATTCCCTTGATAATAGGCTATGGCTATTGTTAAACGTGCACAATTTAAATTTTAAGTTTTGTATTCATATTCTAATAAATATGATAATCGGTACAGTAATTTGCTGCACTCATCGACAAAGATCAAAACAAACGCAATATCTCTGTTGATTAAAATATTCTAACACCAAACATGAGCGTTTTGATCATAAATTGTAAAAAGCCTTTTATTTTTGTATATTTTTCATCTCCCAATTCAGATTAAAAAAAATTGAAAATTTTAAACCTGAGGTCTCAGAAAAGGGAAAATTCCACAAACTCCAATCAACATGAATACATGTAATCTGACACGTATAGAACCTAAATGTAAATAATAAATCAATCAAAATAAAAGAAATAAATTCAAGAACTTTCTACTAACGCCTAATTCGGGACATGCGCTAAACACTGATGGACTCCCACTTCCTGTCATGAGTGATAGATCGCTCCGAGTGAATCACAAGTGTAGAGATAATATGATTAGCCCATCGCTTTAATGGAAATAAAATGTCACACGTATTTCCTTAATTTAGTATTTCTTTAAATTGAAATAGGTCGATTCTCGTGTTTTCTTTTATAGTTTCACAATTTGTATTTCGGGGTCTTTTACAGCTTCATTTATGGTATGGACTCTGGTTCATTGTTGAAGGTCACAATGGGACCTGTAAAAATTTAAATTCTACTGTCATTTGGTGGTAAACATTTCCCTAGTAAAAGCTCGCAGTTATTGAGAGCAAGCTTATGGTGCAAACGTACATTATGTCTTAATAATAAGCAAAATAAATATATAATCGTGATAAAAAATCAAGATATTTGCAATACAAAATTAGCATTTATGTAAAGAAGCAATGAAAGTGTCGGTATCAGAGCCAGTAAATACATGAAACAAGTTTCAAAACTTTTGTAATAATGAAAAATCTACATACAATTTGAACTGAGTTTTAAGCAGCAGCTGCTGTACCTTCCGGAAAATCTGAGTACAAATGTGCATTTGTGGTTTGCTTTAGTTTCCGTGTCTTTGTGATATTTTATTTCTAATTTATTTGTAAGTCACATTCTTGTCCAACCTCTGCTTCTAACAAATCTTTCAAAATTTCACCTCGCTTGTTTTTAGCGGGTTGGAGAAGGAATTCGAAGATACCAAAGGGACTGACAGAAATCGGAAGACAGACAAGACCATGGTCAACAATACAAGACGAAAGACAAATATAGAACACACGACACTACAACATGTACAATGAAAACTAAAGCTGCAGTAACACGACCCCTACCAAAACCAGGGTGAGTTCAGATGCTCCGAATTCCCATAATTTGGTAAAGACTTCGAAGTCTTACACGAGAGACATAAACCAATATTCAATATCATTATATTTTATAACGACACGTGACGATGATCTTTCTGGAGCACATGTTCTCTCCTTGTTTCCATGGCGCACCTGTTGCTCATGCAAGCTTTTGTTTTCTGTGTAGTATTTTGTTATTCGTTTCTGTTCTTTTGGACATTGTTTTGTCGGTTCAACGATCGTCGTCTGCCACTTTGACATGTTGGACTTTTTTGTAACTGATAGTTTTTAATTGCTGTTCATTACAAATAATGTTTCCAGTTATAATTCTCAAGAAAGTATCTGCGCCGAAGGTAAAATTTACTGCTGCTTATAGATATCAAGTTCACTATCCATGATGTAAATCTTTGTCTTTTATATATGAACTATTGCATTCTTAATCTTCTTGCATGCACATTCATGTTCAGATCGGATGTACTGATAATTGTAAACACCATAAAATGTGGATTTAGCCACGTCATCTTACATGTTTTGTAAGATTTACGACAAACGGGATGGCTTCAACTTTCCTTTTGTAAACTTCCCATATATCTACGTGGCAATATTCCTGCTTTATTTGCCAACATTGTTTATGTTTCGCAGTTGATTCGAAAATCTTATGCCTTTTCAATATCATAATTTTCTAAGGAGAGCATTGCTGTTGTAAATAATTACAATAATAATACCCCAATCAAAATTAAAATCCTCCCTTCATAGACATGAAAGATATATATTCGCCATCATGAATTGGTTGATCCATATGGTATTAGTGTATCTTAGCTAGTGATGGATTCAACAATGACTTGGCCTCTTATCGGATTGACGTTAACCCATATTAAAGTTAAAGGAATCCAATAATATATCAGGTGATGCCTTCCGCAGCACCTGATCCCCCTCCTGTTTTGTTAAGGATTTCGTGGTGTCTAAGCCTTGGTTTTTATTGTTTTCTTTTTATCATTTTGTTTGTATCGAATTTGTCTTTTTGGACTTTGCCATTGTTATCTCTCGCATGGGTATTATACAACTGACATTGCTTAAACATAATATTTATTCCCAGTTAACTTTATAAAGATAGCATTTGCCATTGTCGGAGTTGCAAACAAGAAGAAGCTTTTTATTATTGGCATATGCAATACAGCTTGGCTTATCAAGACCATCTGATTCTGTTAACAACCTATTACTAGATTCACCGTCATCTGAAATGATTGTGACGGAGTTGGATTTTGATCCTGTCACAAACACATTCTGGTTGCTATCGACGGCTAGACCAAGTGGATTTTGTAGGCTGTCATCTTTGAATTCCCACATTTCGTCCCCTTCCATCGAATAACATTTAATCACGCCAGTTTCGAAATCTGTGAGGTATATCCGGTTTAACGATGTCGCGCAGCCGAGAACATTTTTAAGATTTACTGCAACGTTATCTAAAGACTTCCCTTCCAAGTCGGTAACGCATATTCCCTTCCCTTTGATAACAATGTAAAGTTTACCACTCTGATGGGATATTCCATAGCAGTTATTTTCTGTTTCAATTCTTTTCACTACCGATTGGTTTTTGATGATAACGATTTTGACGTATTTTTTATTACCAAAAGAAACTGCAATATGTTCAGGATTTATTACAGCTAAATCATACGGTTGTGCAGACGTAGTAATATCACTTCCAGGGCTGTATTGCATTATTTTTTTACTTCCCCAAAAGTCCGCAATCAAGATTTGGTCATTTGACAATATACTACACCCAGTTATCCTTCTGCAGGCTGGTACACTTAATGTGCGTTTTAATGCAAGGCTAACCTCGCTTACTGGTCTAGACACTGTCATTGGAACGTGTATCTGAGCTGCGTCAGCATTTGGTTGCAAAAGTGATAAATTTTTATAAGTATTCTGTACCTTTATTTTCCCCAAATCAGTAAACCTATTCAGCATTGGTGTAATTTCTGTATTTAGTTCTAAACTGAGATTATCTGTGCCCAGTATGTCACCCTCAGAAGTTGTAGAGTGAATTGTGTCTTGTAGTTGCTTGGTCTTTTCGTGAATGCCCAGAAAAAGTTGCGTGTCTGATGCAAATTGCATCATGTTTGTTACTTCCTTACTTAAAAGACTCGATTTTACTTCTGCTTTTTCGAAAAAGCTTAATGATTTTTCGAGGCTAGACTTACATTCATTGTATTTAAGCTTGAGATCTTCGAGTAGATCACTTTCCATCTTCTCAAGACGATCATTTATTCTCTGTCGAATTTCCTTGAGCTCTTGTCTTATGTTCATTTCTTCTTTGTGGGTATTCGTTCATGCTAATTTTCAGTCAGTAATCATATCTCAAATCTTTTTCAGAAAAGTTGCCATTGATTCTTCTAAACCATACAAAGCCGTGGATGCCTTAACATTATTTGCTGCATCATCTATTGCTATGATATCGGAACAGAATCTTTGTCGTGATGAACGGCATGTAACGCAGATAACACTATCATGTATTCTACAGTAAAACTCCAGGCGCTACGATTATGTTCCTTACATCTAACATCTATTGTAGATTCCTTGGGATACTCTTCAATTAAGATTAATTAGTGATCTTTAGACCTCTTGTTGGATTTATGCATTACTTCGCAGCTTTTGCAATCTCCCTCGTTACAATTTGAGCACCATTTGCATGCATTGTTATTCACTTTTTCATATTTACAAGGGGCACAGGAAATGTGTTCCCGTGACATTTTGGTAATCTTAAACAAACAAATATATTATTTATGATATAAGTATTTACAACCTTTGTAGAATATGAAAATATCAAAATATTATCTAAACTTCTTTTCCGAATACATTGACATATTTTTTATTAACATACAGTTACAAAAATGTATTGATTATCTTTGTTTAACATTTTTCTAAGGCAACATCAAATTAATAAATAGTTCTTCGAATTCGCTCGCCCCTAATATTATAATCTCAATATTAAAAAAAACTTAACTTGCTCCAATTTAAAAAAAAAATTCGACGTTATTCCTAATAAAAATTTGCTCGCTCGCTCCTAATAAAATACAAAAAGAAAGGAAAAAACTTAAATTGTTGTGTTCGCATCACTTTTTGAGGTTTTGCTCCAATATTTTGCCATTTTTAAGAAAAAAAATTAATTTAAAATTTCGATCGGTACGGCTATTTTTCACTAAAATTCCGAACAACTAAAAATAAATTTGGAGAGGCCTAAGTTATGATGTTGTTTATTTTTTTCAAATGTTGAAGAGAGAAAAAGATGATCTCAAATTGCTCCCAAGTATAAAATATAAAGGCATCTAAAATACTTGATGATATTTTATGTATTTTTTTAAATCGCCTTTTTGTCACCAACATTATACTAAGGAGACCACAGACCATAAAATCTGCTTGATACCTAGATTTATCCCTCGAATTTGGTAAAGAGGGATAACTTGTTTCTAACATTTACGACAAACGGGATGACTACAACTTATCAGTAGCATAAGAACCAAGGTATATGAAGTTTAAAGTCCAAAGAAAATAAAACTAGAGGGTCTTGAGAGCCTGTGATCGCTCACCTGGATAAAAGTGGCTATTATTTGCTAAAATGTATTTGATCATATCATCTATT
>JAULBM010024165.1:0-11262 GCA_032357055.1 Geukensia granosissima
TTTTACTTTGTATACTGTGTTGTTTGCCTCTGTACTACCATTTCATGTGTATCGAATAATATTTATCTGTATACTTTTGTATCTACAACGATCTATCAGAAATAAAGCATTGACAGCAATGCCATTCCCATAGTCCCTATTTTCATAAGATTCACAACGAATGCGGGTAGATATATTTTAAGGTTTGATTATATCATAAAAGTTATATATATAATTTTGCTTTGTGTCTCTTAGATAAATTATCTTGGCATAGAAATGCCGATCTTATAAAATTTATTAATACTTTACCAAATATTAGCCTATTGTAAGGAAAATAAACAATATTATTGATAAACAGATTTGTTACAACAGTTAATCTGTCCATACAATACAAATTATCTAACAAAGCTGGGCTGATAGCTTTTTTTGTATTGGCGAATATCCGTGTATTTCATGCACACAAAATTTTGGGGACATCACACTTATAAATGCAAAGCGGTGTGTACATATTTATTAATCACTGGGCTTTTAACGATCAACGGTTAAAATTAAGAATAAATTTTTTTTTTAATTCTTTGCGAAAATTGTCCTTTCATGAAGATTCTTTTAGGAGCTCAGAAATACTGAGTTAAATATAGAAACTTTGTTATTTGGAATTGAATATTTGAGAAACAGAAGGAACGTTAAACAATTTTGAAATAGTTCGTACATATATCAGACCACTTTAATGCTTCTTACCTATCAACGAGAGAAGTTTCTATATGTAGAAATGCCATTTCTATGTTGTAGCCCTTGATGTTGTATTTTCTTGTTAAAGATGTATAAGGAGAGGACTGTTAACAAGTTCTTAAAACTTGTTGTCTTATCCTTTTGCAATAATTGTGCAATAAAATAATATTCAGTAAAAAAAGCCTTTTCATTATTCCACCCTGAATCTTCAAACATGGCACATGTATTGTAAATGGGTCGAATACAGATCATCCAAAAGATCTTCAGTGTACATGTTGGCGTGTAAGCTGAGTTATTGGTCCTCGGCGGCTGCCTTGGACTGAGGCGAAGCGAATTGTTTCTGGCAGTTATCAAACAATAAATTGTAACAGGAGTTTAGGAGGGTTAGGCCGGGGAATTTGTAAGCCACGGGATGCCAAATTGGTGCTGTTTTGGTAGGGGCGGGAAATTTAGCCTTGGCGACTAGTCACCTGAGTACCCATGGAAAGGGATATTTAACGTGCCAAGAGCGTGTCATTTTCCCAACACGGGGGACGGCGGTAACGAGTTTAAGAATTACTGCATCCCGCCCAACCAACGGTCGTCCCTTTTGGAGGTGTTCTACTTCCTGCCGGAGATACCAATTTCTTAACAAGGTGAATAACTTTACCTGCTGGGCAATTACCGTAACATAAACAGAGGAGTTCCAGTGTCGGTTGTTGACTACTTAGTCGCCGTTGTTCTGAAGAAAATAAATGGAAAAGGTGTGTAGGAATATATTTTTGTACAAATTTGCAATACTCGGAAAACCTAAACATAAGACAATAAGGGTTCATTTATACTTCAAAAGCGATCTCCGCGCGAAAATCCTTGGTATTTATTCTTGTTGTGGTTTGTTTATACTTTAAATCGCAACAAAAATCGTGAGACGAAATGAAAATGAGCCCTTGTGTGAAATGAACAATAACTCGGAGTTAACATCGGATTTTGAAATAAAATCTTTTCTGTACTGAACCACAATATATGATATTGTGAATACCTTGACTTTCGTGGTGTAGTTTTCATTCTCTCGATGAATAAATTTTCGTCATTTTTAATTGGACAATTTAATCTTTATGCTTTTTTTAAATACGCTCAATTTACAATCAGAAGTCGCGTACCTGGACTGACAAAATAACTGTATTTCGACAAAGCATAAGAGATGAAGTTAAAAGGCACAAACTTCTTGCAATTCCGGACAACCTTATCCACCTTCTGTTTTTAAATTGACTGTGTTTTTTTTCTTTTCTTGGGGGGGGGGGAGGGGGGATGGGGGGTTCGTGCGCGCGCATTTTTTCTCTTATATGACTTGTTTTTAATGTAATTCTTGCTCACTTATTTAATGAAGTACAAGCATATACCGGTTAACACGTAGCAAATTCGTGTGTCTGAAATAGATGACAGGAAAAAATAATAAATTCATTATATAACTGGGTATAGAACTTCTTATTCAAAGAATAGAATTACTTTAATGCGCTTTAATACCAAAAACATGTTATACATCTACTTTGAAAAAAAATCAATTTAGTAAAAAAAAAACAAAAGACGAAAAAGAATAATGCTAAATAGCGGATTTTTAACCCTTTGCGAACGAAATTCAGGGAGATATATAGGAATAACTAGGTCTGTCTGTCCTTCTTTATGAGCAGATTCGTGTCCGGTTGTTACCTTTTTTGTTCTTCATTGTTGGCATACCATATTTTGCGTATTTATTTTTCACCATGTTTTGCATACAAGTATGACCATTATCTCGTCCTTTGAACTTAATGTCAAATTTATAGTGTTTTTGCCATGGCTTCGTGTCCGGCCTGCAACTTTTTTGCCTTTGACACAGGCATACAATTTGTAGCACATGGGGGTTTCACAATAAGATGATGTGTCGCGTATATTCATGACCCAAGTTTTACTATGACCTTTGACCTCAAGGTCAAATATATAATGTTTTTGACGGCTTCATGTCTGGGTTACAGACTTTTGTCCTTCACATTGGCATACAATATTTGGTACATGGTCTTATAACTATGTTTTGCATACATTAATAAAAATTTTATGTCCTTGACCTTTGCCCTCAATGTCAAAAGAGTTTTTGCCATTTATTTGTGTTTGGGCCATATCTTCTTTGCTTTTTGACATAGACATATTGTATTTGGAACATGAGTGCATCACCATTAGATTATGTGACACATTATTCTTGGCCTCTACATGTCCTTGAACTTTGACCTCAAGGGCAAAATTATGGTTTTTTACAGTGGATTTGTGTTTGGGGACGTATTTTCTCTATACTTTGACATAATTTTACCAGATTTGAAACATGGATGTATCACAATAAGACAATTGATGAATCTTTATCTCGTGTTGAGACGCTTGATGTTTTAGCATTAGGTATCTCAGCCTGGGCTTGCTTTCAGTAAATGCAAGCATTCATTAGAGATGTATCCATTTTTTTAGTGTATTTTTGTTAAGTATATTTATTTTGATTAAGGAAGTCTCTGCACGGATAAGGTGACTTTCTTTTTGATTTTTTTTAAGTTCGTCTCGTTGATGGGAGGGTTAGGGTCGCACTAAACAAGTTTAACCCCACCACATTTTTTCATGTCAGGAATTGTGGTCATACGTTTGTCTTTGTGTTAATTGCTGTGCTAAAAATGTACATTTTTGATAATATTCAGGTAAGAGTAGTATTATTTTACGCATGCATTATTCTTTCTTTGGATCGATTTAGAGCTTTTCACAAAAAGTGGTATTCCTTAATGACAAAATTAAAGAATTCTTTTTGGGCATAACCTTTTTCTTCTGAGGGAAGCTTTCCTTTTTTTCGTTTGTGAGTGGGTCTCCGTAGGTCAAAGAGACATTAGTCAGCATACAAATATGTGGTGGTACCCCTTTGAATTTTTCCTCACAGTTTTTAATAGGAAGTCATATTATCCTGCTCTAAGTTAGATATATAGTAACATGTAAAGTTTTGTGCGAGGGTTACCAGTAACTGCAGAGTATTATCTTGTTTTCCATGCATTACAGATCTGTTTCTCTAAATTTTGTGATAGTATAAAGGAACATTTTGCTCAAAAGGCTATGCTTTGGCATTGCATATAAGCGGTTTCCTACAATACAATACAATACAAATACTTTATTGTCAATCAAGACGCCCTCACAGGCTGCATTACAACTAGTCGTGGCTTCTACTAACAGTAGCAAAGACGTTTATTTAAGCCTATAGCATCTTGAGCATCCAATAATATGAAAACATATTATCACTCTTTGGTTAGATAAGGTGATTGATGGTTAATGTTACTGCTCTTGTATTCGTTGTTTTTTTATTTGGCTGCATGTTAAGGGAGGTTTTTGGACACCACTAAACTAGTTTAACCCACAACATGTCTCATGTTCCTCACCCGAGTCAAGAATTGTTGTCATAGATTTGTCTTAGTGTTTCTTATTTATAAGAGCAGTTTATTCCGTATACAAGTTTTATTTATTTACTTGCGATTTAGATCAATTAACAGAAAGTGGTATTTCGCCCTTGTTGAGACTAGATTGGTGCATGTAAATCTGATTTTTTTTTGGTAGTTTGGTGTGCGGTCTCTCTCATATTTATCCAATATCTTTCTTTCATTCTATATATGATATAACGATATAAAATCATCAAAGAAATTAATCGAGGATAAAAGACTGCTGTAGAAATTGGTTTTGTTCTATAAAGCCTTTGTAATCTGCAAAATGTTGGTCTGCTTATTTCCCTTTGGTCACATTTATCAAGATAATGCAAACTTTCATTAAAAATCAGTAGTCTGGTACAATAAGAAAGATTACTCTTCTTTTCAAAGATTTAATGTAACTTAACATGAACATTTATATCAGTTATAAATTGTTTTTCATTCCATTTTTTAGTATTCAAGTAGTTAACTGTGTGATTTTTGTGAAATAATCAAATTAAGCAGTATTCGAGAGAAACTCAGACAAAACAAAATAAACAAATATGAAATTGTCGCATTTGTGTAAAATATTTTTTCTAACTTTTGGAGCACCTAAGACCAAGCTAGTTTTTTTTATCAACATACTAAAATTTTAAACAGACTGTAGCTTTCCTATACGACATGAGGCATGATGTGCGAAAATTACTTTGTTTCGTTTAGAGAGGGAAGAGGCCTGGGCAATGTTCAACTTCTTTTGTTAATATGGTATATTTACCAATAATCAAGATTATCGAAAGTGGGTTCGGGGTGGGACACATCAAGGCAGTGGCTTTAGACTGCCAGTGGAATATGGGATGTTGGATGGTAGCCTAGAGTGACAACAAAGTCAGTTAATAGATGAAAAGGGCATTGGTTATGTGAAATAGTATAGCTGATGTTGGCCTGAGTATCGAAATACTATCGTTATTCTTTTGTAGCACATCAGACTCTAAAATCAAAGGTCAAACATTTCAGGATTCTTAAGTATCCATGGTTCAGGGGAGGCAATCCATATGTAACTTGATTAGGAATTTTTACTTATGATATACGCAGTATATTGTGCTTCCACTTTTGCCATCGCTTAGAATCTGACGTTTTTTTAACTTTCCATCACCTTTTCTTTTATTATTTAGCTTGATCTAACGAATTTAAATATGATGTCACTTTCATTCAAAGTTTACTCTGAATTTGGATTTCCGTCGTTTTTTGATGATTTTTTCAATCCCTTTGCTCTTAAATCACCAGGCCAACGGTTAATTTTCAACGCTGATCAATTTTTATGATGGTGAAATCATTATTATCGTTAAGGAAAGTCGTGGTTCCCGTAGAGAACAAAGGACCTTGGGTAGTAGGAAACTGATCAATCGGCAGAAGTACATCAAGTCCCAGTCTCGTTTAATGCTGGTAAGTGTCTGATGAGCTCTTTGAATATTTGCTGTGCACCGGTCTTATATATAATATAGTGAAAAAAAAAACACCTCTATGACAATTATAAGATATACGGTAAATGTCTGAGACTGAACTCCTACCAAGAGAAAAACCAGAGAGAATTTGCAAATCGAGAGGTCTGAATTACAATAAACATAGTTAAACAAAAGTGCTTTATATGTATGTATAAGTATGCAGGATATGAAACCCTATTTTACAGTTATATATCTAAGATGCTTAATCATTCTACTTTATAAAATATTATTTCTTCATATTTGTAAGAAATGTCTTTTCATATATTAAATAAGGTATCGCGTCCATAGCTTTGTATCACATAAGATCATGTACAGATTCTTGCTAGTTTTTATGAAAAAAGATTTTCCTTAGTAATGTGAAAGGGTAATATAAGGGTTGTAAACTGCATTTGAAATTATCAAAAGATGAAATATTTGATCAAATATATATTAATTTTACTATTAAATTTATATTACTTTCTTGTATTTTTGTAGGACTGGAGCATCTCCAGCAACTTCTGGGCGATAACAGAGAAGTCCTTGTGAATAGACATTCAATCGTCACCGACCTACTTAATTTTTACGATGATGCCATGCTTGTTGGTCAACGCCTAATCGTCAGGTTTAATGATGAGCCAGGTCAAGATGCTGGTGGTCTGACCAAAGACCTCTTTGCCTGTTTTTGGGACAGTGCGTTAAGACAGTACTTTGTTGGTGAAAAAACATTTGTTCCGTTTCTACCTGTTCACAGACTTGGAGAATCAACAGTTTACCCGATCCTTGGTCGCATTCTTACTCATGGTGCAGCACTAACTGGAATCATACCCGTTAGAATAAGCAGATCAGCTATCTATTCGATCATTTATGGGAAACCTTGTGAAGATGAAGATATGTTATTGGCCGACCTACTTTTATACCTAACAGACTTCGAAAGGCATGTCACTAAAACAGCTCTTCGTAACTTCAACAGCCTCACGCCGAGAATGTTGAGTCATTTGACCGATATGTTTGTAAGATTTAACCTGGCAGTCCTACCGAGAGAAGAAACATTCCGGCAAAACATACTGAATCTTGCAAAAACCGAAATCGCAATTAAACCGCTATTCCTGTGTAGCCAGATAAGGAGTGGGATACCTGACCAACACATGGAAGCTTTCTGGAGTCAGCTATCTGTGGAAGAACTGAATTCACTGTATTCCTGCTTAATACCAACAGCAGAAAAGGTAATAGACAAGTTAACAACGGAAGCAGACGATCTACGACCACATGAGGAAACAGTGTTATATTATTTGAAAGACTTTCTATATTCACTTAACACTGATGACCTGGTACTGTTCCTCCAGTTTGTGACCGGATCGGATGTTTTACCCTATGACCCAATTGTTATTGTGTTCAACCAGAGAGTTGGTCTTCAAAGAGTGCCAGTAGCACATACATGTGGCAACACTCTAGAATTACCCGTGTCCTACCAGAGCATTCAAGAATTCAAGAGGGAATTCCTGAACATCCTCCACCAGCAGGAAACCTTCCAGATGTCTATGGCCTGAGTACTTCCTAGAAACATATCCATTATTTTTGGAAGATATGATTCGACATCAAAATGACTATAAAAAAACTTTCATGTTTTTGCCTGTATTGTTAACAAACCAAAACCAGCATTCAAATGCTAAGTAATCTAATTGATTTTTGTCCTACAATATGTCTGTTAGATCTATGATGTTTGTTTTCAAGAATATAAAAAATTCAACAATATGAAGTGTTCTGTTTATTTAACACATTGTACTATTTATAAGTGCAGCTATACCAAGGATCATATCACTGAATCTTGTTGCATTTCTCCCAAAATTTCAAATAAGGACTGTTTGAATTTGAATCACTATATAATAAGAGCAACCCTATTATCCGCCTGAAAAAGAATTTTAAATCTAAAGTAGTATCATTCAAACTTTAATTTAATTAAATTTGTTTTTCCTTCCCACATACCAGAATACACTAGGCAAATGCAAAAATGTCCCAGAGAAACAAAAACTGCTTTCTATTAAAATTGAATTCTGATGTTTTTTTCTGGTGGCATCATATTTTCATATGCATTTAAACTTGCCATTTTCATTGTAACCAAATAAACATATTTCAGAATCGTCATGCAAGTCCATTGTCCACATATCAGAATACACTAAGCAAATGCATAAGTTTTCTATTAAAATGGAAATCTGGTGTTTTTGTTTCTGGTGGCTGGTTCTTTTCATTCCTTTTTGTGGAAGTCTACATGTATTCAAAAGTAATTTTTGAAATTTTCATCCTTATTATGCTAGATGTCCAACTGATAATTTAATATGCCTAGTTGAATTCCGCACTATTTTTCACCTGTGTCGCCAATGGCGGAAGCAGCACAAGGATCCGGGTCACTTGATCCGTCCTTCTGTCTGTCCGTCCGTCCCAATAAGCTTGTCATTGCAACTCCTCTGAAACTACTTATCCGTTATTCATGAAACTTGATATGTGGTTAGGACATCTTATGTAGTTTTGGAAATTGCCAGGAAATGTTGCTCCTCGCATTTTTGTGGGAGTTATGGCCCTTGAAACTTAGAAAATACTCATAATGACCTTGTCAGCGCAACTCCTCTAAAACTACTTATCCCATTTTCATGAAACTTGGTATGTGGATTGGACATCATATTTATTGGTCAGATACCAACCAAAAATCTGTAATTTGGTGTTTGACATGAAAAGTTACAACTGCTTTTGTGTCATTCAATTCATAGTTCAATGTTATTTCAAATATGAATTACATATGGATATATCATTGTTGTGGCTAGTAATGAAAATATGATATATAAGTCTTTATAGTTAATTGTATTAGAACTTCTGGCAGAACAAAAATACAAATAGAATTTCAGAACAATAAACTAATATTCCACAGTAAACAAGCATACAGTTTTTGATCACAACCTTTTTATATCACACTCATTGTTCTTTTTACACAGACAATGAAGCAAAATATGGATATTAGCCCTGAAAATCACCTTTATGGATTTGTACATTTGCTATTTAAAACCTGTCTTTATATAAAACAAGACAAAAAAGGCCCTAATACATCCCATTGATTTAATTGTTTAGCCAAAGCACTGACAGTAAACCTACTTTAGGTTCAATTTTTTGACTAGGATAAATAGTTAATGCTCCCACATTGTAAGACACTGGAAAAGAACCTATGAATGGGCAAGTGCAAATATACCCAACTTTGAGATTCAAAAGTAAAAATATTACTATGTGTACTGGGTTTTTGGTTCAATGTGCAATTGTCCACAAAAATGTACACTGCTTCATTTAACTGATATTATACATACAATTGTCCTCTTTACTTGCCAAGGAATACACAGACCCTTCAGTCAATCAGTTTGGACAGAAAAAAAAACATTTTTGCATTAACTTTTCTTATCACTTTAATTCACATTTATTATTCTTATCACTTTAATTTACATTGCCTTTAAAAGAAATTCAAAAGAAATGGGAAGGAGTGTGGAAACCTTATTGTAATAAGGTACATTATGTCCCAATACATGTATACAAGCCTCAGTTGATAACCAACTTATCATTCCCTGAATTTCAAAGCCTTTGTCACGGCACAATGAGTATTGGTTCAAGGATAACACTGTTAAACAGCATGCTAATGAACAAGCATTCCTAAAAAAATATGTTGATGACACAGAAATGGATCAAGTAATAACTCTAGTCAAATACAGATTGATCAATGCCATTTTGATACAAAAGTTACAATGTTGTTAAAAACTAACTTTTAGAAACTATGACAAACATAAGAATTATAAAAAAATTTCTCATTTATACTGAAAACTGACAAATGACTGATTGACATACCATGAATCTATACCTAAGGCTCATAAATTCATACATTTATAAATGTCAACTCAATATATTATATATAACAAATACATATACTATGTATTCTTTAAGCTTATGACTTAAGTACATTGTATACAGAACACTGAAGTTGTTAATTATATCCAAAACTTGCTAGAACCTGTACACACTTCACAAATTTCTCTTTGTCGATTTGGATTAATTCAAGTTCTCTCTTCATAAGCTCTCTTTGTTCTGGTGAAAGCTCTATACAGGTGTTATCCTCCTCTGGTTCTTCACTGATGTCCAAATCGGTCAGGTCTATGCCAAATCTGGACAGCCCATCTTCAAGCCTTTCTTCTACACTAGGAGTGTCTCCAAATGTTTCTGAAGATGCTGTATAGCGTGTACCCATGTTGTCCAGCATGCCACTTATCCACAGTTGATGAGGTGAACTTTGATGTCCAGTCCTGATCTTGTGCATGTTCCATCCATGTACGAACTGTCTCATACGTCTGTTGATTATTGGCAAATAAACGTAATGAAGGGCCCATATCTGAGTTGAATTGTCAATGTCAAGTTGAATGGAGGCATCATCTTCCATCTCATAAAACTCTTTGTAGAAGATAGAGGTTACTTCTTTGTGAAGATCTCTCCATATCCTTTCAATACGTTGGTTGTGAACAGATTTTCCAGTAATATGGCTACTACGTGCTCTAATAAGGTTCATAAACAAAGCAACTTTGGTATTCTCCATTCCATGGTCTGATCTGACTCTTGATGGAACACCATACTTGGAACAGGCTCTGACAAAAGGTTGCAGCACAGATGAAGCTGTGTTTTTAGTATTACACACCATAAAAGTAATAAATCTACTATAGCCATCTATACAACCATGCGTTGAAAATCCCCATCTGAAAAACAAAACTTTTGAGGTTAGTATGTCATGTAAAGGTAAATGTTAATAAAATTTTAATGAAAAGAATCTAGGGGTATAGTTCCTGTATTAATTGTACAAAAAATATACAATATCTTACAAGCTGTATATGTATGAAGTGAAACTACTGTCAATCACCAGGAATAATATGCCTCTTTTGTTAAACAATTTGCACTGACCTCCAGAATTTATTATTTCATCAATTTTAATGTGTGCATGGTCTCTGTTTATTTTCTTCAAATCAGAACTTTATCTTCTCTGAGTATCATGAAAAATATTATTATTATTTCTTTTTAATTTCATGCACATCAAAATCAGATGAAAAATTTTCATATAAAATTTTCCTCTAACTTTGACCTCTTTAGCTTGACACTAGTAAGAGATAGAGAAAATGCTTTGACATTCTGCTGAAAGCTCTCACTGAGAGGAATCAAATGAAAAAAAGAACCCACCAAAGTAAGCAAAAAAAAATCTCAACTGCACAATCACATTTTTAACCCTTTGACCTCTTTTATACAAAAATTGGTAAATTTTGCAAAAAGAGCTTTCGGTATATATATATTTTTTCATTTTTCATAAGGAATAATTAAAAAACTCCATCAAAATCAGATGAGAAATAATAAAGTTAAAAATTGGCACATTTGGCATTTGCACAACCCATGTTTTCTTTGGCTTCTAATGATATTTAAACACTAAATTGGACGTGTTTAAATTGACACCGTTGTGAGGGAAAACTTGGTTTCCTAATGGGTTGCTTTTTGAGTTTTTACCTAGCAGACAGCAACTGCGAGTACACTTTTGAAGTCGATACTTTTGTTGTATCCTGTATTAAGTTTTAATTATATTT
>JAULBM010024186.1:0-21139 GCA_032357055.1 Geukensia granosissima
TTCGTTTAATCGCAAACTCCGCTTTATTGCAAAATTTTCTCTGACAAATAGGCTTTGCAAATAAGCGGAATCCACTGTATAACAAGATAATCTGCAACAGTAGAGTGAAAAATTCAATAGACTGTTGGGTTGTAAAAACATTATTTTTGCTTGGTTAAAAATGTTTTATGGTAATTTTATTTTATATTTGAGAAATACATATCAATGTAAAAACCATTCTGATTTATCTTTCAGTATATCTTCTTGTTTTTTACTTAATTCACCATTTTAAAAAACTCTAAACTATCTAAAAATTGATTTTTATTTCTTTACATAACAATTTGAATCATGAACACTTCCTGTTAAAACGAACACAGAATTCAATTTCCCTGCGAGTGTAAAAAATTTTCTTAGGAGTTTTCATTTTATATATTTGCTTATCTTATAATTAAGCATTTATGTCATTTTTTTTTAGATTTGATTAATGTTACAAAAAGCCTCAGTCCTTTATCTGCAAATAAAGGTGGAAATGTCAAACTCCCCAATCATTTCTTACAGGAATCATTTTGCTTGGCCCAAGGAAAACAGCTCTTTCTTAGGTTATTTTCAGTATGATCATTATGAAGTATTAATTGTTATAATTGACTGAATTAATGAAATTAATAACTGTTTTAATTGTTGTTAATTATAGTTTAGCTCCTTAAAGGGAGATAAGTATGAAGTGACAGCTCTAGCAAAGTCTCCAGATAAGAAACATCTTGCTGTGGGATATAATGATGGTATGGTCAAAGTATTTGATATAGCTAGTGGAGACTTAGTGGTCAATTTTAGTGGACATAAATCTACTGTCACAGCATTGGCTTACGACCACCAAGGAATGCGACTTGTATCTGGAGCAAAGGTATAGAGTTTAAATCTGTCAGTTACTACTTTGAAAAATCAGAGGAGTAATTTTGCATGTTAAAAGTTGCGAGTATTGAAGATCAGTTTCATAAATGCACAGAACTTTTAATGCATGGGTCAATGTTCAGTGCTCTACACATTTTAATACTATTCATAGTTAAACTTATAACTTCTGATGAACACTAAATAAATTGAAACAAAAATAAACATGCAATTACTTTTCAATTTCTTCCTTAAATACATATAGTGCTTATTAGTAAAAATAGACTTGTTAAATGTAGTTGAATAATTGGCTCTTTAAGAAATGCAAAGCATGGTATCCAGTGAGTGGAACTGCCTCTGTTAGCTTGCTTGCCTCGAGTGCGGAAGGTCGTGGGTTTGATCCCTGGCCAGGTCAAACCAAAGACATTAAAATTGGTATTTGCTGCTTCTCCCCTTAGCATGCAGCATTTATGAGTAAGAGCGAAGACTGGTCGGCTCAGAGTCGGAATAATGTGTCTGGATAAAGCGTCATGTCTTTCAGTTGACTTTTGCTTTCGTGAGCTAGCACGTTAAAAATCAGACTCAGCATTTCAAAGTGTACAAAGCAGGGTTCATTCATCATCATCATCATTCATTTATATGCTCTCATCCTGGATATGCATGAAATATTTTCCACTGAACTATAAGCAACATTCAATCAATCAAGTGAGTGGTACAGGCTTCAGGGAATCCTTGAATTTCTTATATTGGATGCGATGGCCTCAGTAGTCCAGCTAGGATTAGAAAAAGGTAGGTAGCTAACAAAAGGCATTTAGGTGTAAAATATCAATGTTAGGGTACTGGCAAATTTTTCACAAAAAGTCATTAGACGTACGAATACTCGCTAGTCCTGTATTATATAAATAAGTTAGGACCACTTGTAACACATACAACCTTTTGTGAAATGTTTGCCTGGTAGTGAGATACAATGTTTAAAGCTGTTTTACCTGTTTATTTAGTGTTGAATTGTACCATGGATTGTATGAATAATAAAATTTACCTGTGTACAGTAGTACTTCAGTAGCTTGGACATGGTCAATTCCTAGAATGCCTCTTTTAGTCCATTTCAAACTTTGTGTTAGTTCAAACCCAATAAGTTGAAGATTCCTTTAGCTTGGAACAACATGTTTTTTCATAAATTAATTTAGCTGAGAATAAATCTTTTCTTTTATCATGGTGATTGGAAATCTTAAGGATATGAGGTGCTAAAAGAGGGCTCTAGTTGTATTCCACTATTCTATTTAAAGCTGGATGGACCACTAGTATGGAACATTTTGTAACATTGAACTGATAAAGGAGCATTTCATTACAGATTTACTTGTGAGATATGCATGAAAAGGTAGATTGAAAAAAAAATGTTTTGTTTTTCAGGACACAGATGTCATTGTTTGGGACATTGTGAATGAAGCTGGACTTTATCGATTGAAAGGTCATAAAGGTCAAATTACACAGGTGCATTTTCTGAAACAAAAAGATGTGTTAATTACAAGGTAGGACATAATTTTTTGAATGAACTCATGGAATGTTATGAGCTCTATTATAGATTTGAACCTGTCCTCAGCTACGTCTCCAATGGCACACCATACTTGCAAAAGTTTATGGAAGAAGAGTATATCCCTATTTACCTTGAGTTGATTCATTTATGGCAGGATAAGATAAGGTTTTTGTTTAAATTTTGACAGAAAAATACAAAGGTACAATCTTAAAATAATGTCAAATTTAAGTAAGGAAGGCCTCATTTTTTTACTTGTTAGATAATACCAGATACACAACACAGCAGAAACCAGTATAAATGTTAAGACACCGTGTCACTTCAACTATGGTACTGGTATATCTGAGGAGAAAGATAAAAAACATAGTAGCAGTGATAGCCTGCAGTCACTAAAGATTTTTTGATGGTGTTGCATCAAATTTAGTTAGATGTCAGGCTTCATTATGCCTCTGCTGGTACAAAACTACTTTGTAGGTCAAGTGTTCTTTTTTTGGAACTGGTCTCTAGCAGGGCCAAAAAACATACAACAACTTTGGACAAAGAATCTTGCATGCACAGCCACACCTTGTACTAGATTTATAGATAATACTATCCAAAATCAGCTGGAGTTGTTTAAAAAAGTTTGGGGCTCATTAGGTCATAATATTGAAAGCCTGACTGGAACATAGTGGGGACCTGTTTGGAGAATGCATGCCATACTCCCTGCATGTAAAAGATCCCTTTTAAAGTATTCAAAGGTTGATGCTGCTACAAAAGGCTAAATTTTTTTGTCCCTTCCAATTCCTGTTTTCCAGGGACAATCAAAAGCTATTGCTTTAGTGTGTCCTATGCCAGCCTACCTCTTCTTTCAGTCATTTTAATAATTGTTTATCTTGTTCTAGTCCTGTATATGCATGAAATTTTTGCCACTAGATGTTAAGCAAAAAACAATCATTTTAATCAGTTTTGGCTTAAGGTATTTTCAGGATAGTTGATAGATTTTGGTTGATAATACCCATAAAGACACCTTGACTTCAATTCACATTATTTAGCCTTAGAATATTTGCTTGTATACTAATTTTACATTCAAGTGTTTTTCAATAAAATATAAAGTTATCTTTTTGAAAAATAATATAATGATGAATGAAAATTAAAAATTAAAAGAAATAATGTGATTTCTTATATTTTCTCCTTTTTTGTTTGAATTGGGGGGACATCCCTTTTCCCTCTCTTTTTCCACAACAGGTTCCTTATAATAGTTAGGACATGTGTCAACAAGCTGTTGTATTTTTTAACTTTTAATGCAAGTTAATTTGTTTCAGTTCCAAGGATACCTTTGTAAAGTTTTGGGACTTGGAGACCCAGCATTGCTTTAAAACTTTAGTGGGACACAGAAGTGAGGTAAGATACAGGCTAATACGATTTAAATAGAATATATACTTTGGTTAAATACATTCATAGTTCCTAATGTTGCAATTTTTATTAACACTTGGTGTTTAAATAATAGCAGATATATAAATGAGGAAGTTGTTTTCTATTTTGTGTGAAGAACATTATATTTAAAAGGAACAAATATGGAATATATGCCAGAATGATACAAACCACATCCTACATATGTTTGTAACATTTTTTTGTGTGTAGCACTGTTTTCTCGACTCGCCCTCATCAGACATGCTAGGGGCCAAAAATAGGAGCATTAGTCAAATTTCACTTTCTAGTTACATTCATGGACCTAATGAAATATACAGTTCATGACATAATTAATGCCAATAGCCCAAATATAAAGAAAAGGCCTAGGTTAGGAAATATGGTTAAATTCATTCGAGTTTCATGTAATGTCACACATCATATTGGTTTGCATGATGCATCCTGGGATGACAATTGCAATGCAGGCTTCGGATACTGACTATGATCTTTATTTAACATATCAACAACTCAGTTTGAAACATGGTTAAAGTCGATTCTAGCTTACTGACCTGTACATCATTGACCATATTGGTATACTTGATGCATCTAAGGATGACAACTGCAAGGTATGCTTCCAATGCTGACCTTTATTCAATGCATGAATGACTCATTTATGAAACATGGTTGAAGTCCATTCCACCTTACTGACATGTCCCATATCAATTTTATTGCTTTGATTGATGCATCTAGGAATGACAACTTGATGCATGATTCAGATGCTGACTTTGCTCGCTTGTCATGTGACTACACCAATTTTATATTTGAAGGTCTATGACTTTGTTGTGGTGAGGAATGGTCAGAGGTTAATAACTGGATCAGCTGACAGTGAACTGAGAGTCTGGGATATTCAGTACTTAGATTCATTGGATACAGAGGTATTACATATAACAACACTATGGGTCTTTAATAAAGAAGACTATGTTCAGTTAGAGAAATATTTATGAATTTTCTTTAATTGCCAAAAAAACCTCACGCTTATACATATTATTGTAAAAATGATACCTTTGCATATATTGGGAAATGAGAAAGAATAAGGGATCAAAGTCTGCAAGGTCTTTCTAAATAAGAACATTTTAAAAATTATTGCGGACTATTGCTTTTGAATGAAATAGAAAATGGTTTAACATGAAACGTTAAGCAGCAATCAATCAATTAATCAATATGTGTGATTTAGTTCCTCTGGACATTAAGCATAATTCAATAAATCAATCTTTTCAGAAAAATTATTTCAGCAAAAAAAAAGTGAGCCTTAATAGTTTTGGAATAGAAATTTACTATAGCAAACAGTGTACATATATTTCAGTTTGAAAAAGTGAAATTTTGGACATGACAGTTTGACAACAAGTTATCATATATTTTAGAGGGGTAACCCACACTTTTATTTTCAAACTGTTATTTTTGTGCATCTGCACTCCTACTGAGTGTCCATTTTTAATCTGACAAAGAACCATCTTAACTTTAATTTTGTTTTCATGTACTTAACGTTATTATCTGTTAACCAGTAATCATTTTTGTAGGAAGATGAACCAGTACGGAAGCAGCCCAGAATGGACACCTTGTCCGAGGAGGATGCAGAAGATGAAGAAGAATTAGTAATCTATTTTAATCTTATTCTATTTTTGTTTTGTACTTTCTTGTCATGCTTAAGCATCTGTATCCAATGAAACTTTTAATGTGAAATTCAATGAAAATAAGAAGGTATGTGTTAAAAGTCAGAGAGACTGCACTCCAACCACAAGAAAATTTACAAATCAAGAGGTCTCCACAGGCTTCCAACCACTCCTTGTGAAAAGTCCACATTCAGCTGATATGAACTTGTCAATTATAAAAAAAGACAGCATTTAAAAATGCACTTTGGACACAAAATTATTCAATAAGAGAAACTGTTGTGATATAATTTAAGTTACAGTGGCATTTTTTTCAAACAAATGTATTCTATATTATCAGGTGGTGTCTGACAGGTTTGAGATTTTATAATAACTATATCAATTATCTTTTTGAAAAGTGGTCTATGAATATTTTTCACAAACTCACTCAGATTGGATGGACCATATTAAATTTTTTTTTTTAAACTTAGATGACCTTGGAGGACAAATGTAGGTTGAAAAATACTTCATATCATTGCATTTAACTTGGAATAATCTGTTTACTACTGTATGAGAAATTTTCTGGAAAATTAAATTTCACTGGTTATATGATATGCACCTTCTGAAAAGTTTTAATGCATCTTAATCGTTTTAATGTTGCATTTCAGGAAATCACAAAGGTTTCAATTTAAGAATCACATATGTATTTGATATGTATTTGACTTTTTCTTACAGAATATTTTAAAATGCAGTAAACTTGGATCAGTAATGAAAAAAGGCAGACATAGGGTGGTATCCATGGCAACAGATGAAACAGGAAGCGTTCTTGCATGTCATGTATGTTTGATTCTTACATCTTTTGAGGAATAAACAAAATCTCAGCTTAACAAGGTCATATCATGTTAAATTGTTGATTCTTATTCCCATCCATCTAGTCTTTATATAATCTTTATTCCAGATTTTATTTAGATTTTTCCATTAATTGAAATTTCTATCAGAAGAAGAAAAATACAGTGCACTTTACAGACAGTAAACAGTCAGAGCAAAGTCATGTTGTTGTTTCATAGTTCTAATTGGATTGTTTACCATTACTGAGAAACTAAAAGATTCATCCCATGCACTATTATTCTTAGGCAACACATAAATTAATTTGTTATTGTAAATTTTAGGGCTGAGTTTGCTCAAAAGAATTGGAAAAAACTTGAAAAGGAAATACCTGTCTGAGAGCCCCTTCAGCAAAAGAAAATTTGTATATTAAACTAAATATTCCCCATAATAACCATTATGAACTGGTGCACCAACCCTGGGATAGAAATTAAGCTTTTAAAATTATTAACTGAATACAATTGGAATGAATGAAATGTAAATGTTTTATTTTGCAGGGAACAGATAATATTTTAGAAGTGTTTAATTTGCCCAGCAGTGAAGATCTGAGGAAACATTTGCTTAAAAGACAGAAAAAATTAAAGAAGAAATTAAAGTGAGTTTTGAAAGAATTGTTTAAAGGAAAGTCTATCTATGTTATCAATGGTTTATATGTTTTTCCTTTGATTTTACTGACTTGACAATTCTATAATCAGGCCATTAAGTTGATTTGAAGAAAGTATCTTTGATTGCAATGTTATTTCGCATCATAAGAATTATGATGTCACTTATAGTACATCCAGCAATAAACTGATTATTGTTGGTCATCTTTACTAGATCTCCAAAAATAATGAAAATAAAATTTTGTTTGTAAACTTTTTCAGAGGTGATGAAGTTACAGCAGAATTGAAACTTGAAGATGAGATATGTTACATGAACAGTTTAAAAATGTCATCAAAAATTTCATCCTTTGATATAATTTTAGATGCTCCAACACAATCAAAGGTAAAAATACTATATAGTAGCAAACATGAAATGTATTTTTTTTATTCCTTCAGTCCCCCTCCCAGAGGGTGTGCCGGGGGTAGAATAGGCACAAGCATTCTGTCCTGGGGCACTGGACCCCTGGTAGGCACCCGGAGTATAATAGGAGCCAAAACTGTGACCGCCATGTTTGCCGTGTGGTGCGACCCGTGTCGTTTGATGACGGGTACCTGCGAAGTGGAGGGCCTCATTTCTACGGAAGTGGGGTTAATGCCTGCATGTATATGTGTATCTATGGGTATCGGATGACGACCTACGTTACACGAAAGTACAGAGATACAATTTTGTGACTGTGTGCTTTCGTGGAGCGAACTGATGGGATATCCGTATAGTATCAAACATGAAATATATTTTTTTATTCCTTTAGACAACCATCTCAAAAACACTTGTTGATTTGCATACATATAAATTAGGAGTACACAAGACTTACAAGTGCTGTGTGAAACAGTTACCATCAGCTTTTGCCACTCAAAAAATCAAAATTTTAATACTGTGACCTGAACATATAGGTGTAAAGTATATATTTTTGTAAAGACTGGAAGGTTTTATTTTAGCAGTCATGCACAAATAATATGTTTGGTGACTTTTTAAGCAAAAAAATATCCAGAAAAACACAATTTTCACCATATTTGTATCATTTTGTTTAGATTATGAGGACTGATATTTTTTGGGCAGTATGATATTTGCATACACTACAAACAAATTTTGGGCAATGGAATATCCCTATACACAACAGTTAATATTTGGGCAATGTGAATACTTTTATTTTTAATATATCCCGTCACATGAAGTTTTGGGTATATAGGAATCACCCAGTCTGCCTGTCTGTCTGCATATATTTCTGGTGCATCTCCTCCTAAATCCATCAATGGATTTCAACGAAATTTTTATATGATCATAAGACACAATGAATAGATATTCATATAGGAAGGTAAATAATTGTGGCTCTTTCCAAGGGCACATAATTCACTTTGAAAATTTTGAATTGGGGAGTGGGGGTATCCTTTTGTGAGTTTTGCTCACAGTTTGTCTTATTTTGATAATTCTAAATAAAATTTAAATGGAAAATTTCCAGAGCCTCCTGCCTTAATGAACATCATAAGTTATTTTTGTGAATTGCACATTTATTTTTAGATAACAGCTCTGTTAACAAATAACACAGTAGAATGTTGCAGTGTCAGTCACCGAGATAAACAAGGGGAAGTAAATAACTTGGCCAAACTTATGATGCCTGGTCACCGTACAGATGTTAGAACTATATGTACCAGTTCAGATAATACTGCTATCCTGTCTGGAAGTGCAGAAACAGTCAAGATATGGAACAGGTTTGTACACATATGAACATGTCTAATAAGACAGAGTTCCTACACAAACTTGAAAAAGTCATGAATTTTAATAAATCATTCCTAGTCAGGAAAACTTCTTGAGAACTTTCTGGTTATAAGTTGTGAATTTTGTATTGACAAGAGGACTGATCACAATGCTGAACAAAGCCAATACTGGTTTCAGTGTAAATAATTTAAGGGGTATTTGTTCCCTATTAGTACCAGTAACCAATCTTTATAATCAAGATCATTTTTGTGCTTTAAAAACAGATCATGTCAGAGGTGGTCATTGAGTTAAGCTGTTAATGTTCAGTCTAAGTCTGGGACTATGTAAAGCATGTTTTACTAGATCTGTAAAAAATTGACAGTATGCTGTTATCCCCTTGCATGACAGTGAATCTCAGTAAAACTTTCCTCCAATTAAGTACACCATATGAAGATTTGATGAAGGAAATATTTAAGGATCATTTTCAACAAGAGGAAGTTATGGGACTTTGTTTTTTATTTTACTGTTCTTCCAAATTGATATTATAAGTTCAATTTCTTCTTAACCAAACAGTGGATTTAAATGAAACCTAAAGAAAGGACAGCTATTATGATAGGCATGAAAAAATATGGTTCCACTTCAGCAAGGGGAGATAATATTGGACTTTGTTATTTAGTTTATCCCACTGAGCTAATTAAGAAGAATAATCATAGAAAGCAAAGATAATTTCGAATGGTTTATGAATTTTTATCCAATCGACTTAGTTATTTTACAAATTTAAATTTTTAAATTTGAAAAATTACTTATGAGATTTGATAAAAAATATCGTAAACAACCCCAAATCATTGTTAAACCATTTTCTCTAATTACTACAACCAGAAAAAGCGATATCAGCAGCTGAAAATACAATGAATGGTTGAAAGATTTTAGCTGACCTTGTGTCACAAGTGCTCTGATGACAATTATGTGGATGTTTCTTCTTTTGTTGTGCATATTTTGATTAAATATTTAAGAAAACTGTTAAAAGTTATTACTGAATTTGATATTTGCAATGAATATTAAAATAAGAACTTATAAATAAAGATCTTTTTTCTTGGGATGATCTGAAGCATTTGTGAAAAGGAGTAAATTTAGTTATGACATATGAGATATGAAAAAAAATCATGTATGAGAAATATATAAAATGCACCAATCATAAGAGAAACAAATTTCTTCCCTTGACTGAGATGAAACCTTTATGTTGGGAGGTTTAAACTTACAATGAAAGCATTGTCTGTTGCTTTGTGTATATATTTTTGAAGATATTTGTATATTCCATTGTCATAACACTTCATATGATCCATTATAAATGAAGGAACAATAAATGAGACTGGAATGTTACTTTTTCAGAATCTTGAATGTCAGTTTATATAACATTTCAGGTCGACATTACAGTGTATCAGGACGATGTCATGTGATTATGCCTTGTGTTCATTGTTTGCACCTGGTGACAGAATCGTTATCATTGGCACAAAGGTGAGAAACACTGTTAGTTGTTTTCCCAAAACATAAGAAAAATTTTTACTTATGTTTAATGATTTTCTCTCTGCACTTTCCTGCAAATGGAAAGATAAATTCTCTGTTGCCTTTCATGGATTGTGACTGATAATGATTTATGTTTGTTTTCCTTGTCAATCCAAAGATGGCAAAATAAATAATTGAAACTTTTGTTACTCCAATTGTAAGAATAATTCATCATATTTGAATTATCCAACTTGAAATGTTAATTGTCAGCTTTGACTGTGTAATGGTTAGCATGCTTGCCTTTGTAGTGGAAAGTCATGGGCTTGATTCCTGCCAGGTCAAACCGAAGATGTTAGAATTGGTATTTGCTACTTGTCTGTTTAGCTCAGAGCGTTTAGGAGTTAGATCAAAGGATGACCACAGAGACACAGTATAATGTGTCTTGCTAAAGTGGAATGTCTTCCTGTCAACTGTTGCTATTGTTAAGTAGCACTCAGCATGATGTTAGCACAGGCCGGGGGGGTTGGGGGTGTCATTCGTAATCATTAATCAGAACCTGAATATGCATTAAATATTTGTTGTCTGGGTGTTTAGTAACATTCAACCAATCAATCAGTGAAAATTAATGATTCCAATACTGTATATTTATCTCTATACATCAATTCATATTTCTGGGCCTGGGTGGCCGAGTGGTCTAGGTAGATGATTTAAACTTACCTGTACTGATCACTGTATCCTATCACCTATAGGGCGTGAGTTTGCGCCTGGGTTTGTACCATACAAAAACAGGTTGTGTTTAACTCCCATCACACGTGATAAGATTTGTCAGTTACCTGCCCAAGATCGTGGTTCTCTCTGGGTACTCCGGCTTCCTCCACCAGTAAAACTGACTGCCGCGATATGACTGAAATATTGTTGAAAGTGGTGTTTAACCCCAATCAAACAAACAAAAAAATTAATTCATATTTCAAACACAATACTTGCATGTCAAGGTAATACATATGCAGCAGAGAAATATTGAAATAAAAGAAATAGTATAAAAGTAAACATTGCATTTCAGGGTGGTAAACTACAGATATTTGATGTAGCTAGTGGTGTGTTACTAGAAAGTATTGATGCCCATACTAGTGCTGTGTGGTCAATGTGTATGTCACCTGATAAGGTAAAGTACACTACTGTATACAAATAAGGCATTAGAAAATTAATTTTTATGTTTCTTATGCCCTTCCTTATCTCTTTCCAGGACCCAAATAAAAATTTCAATGAGTCTTTTCTAAGAAAGAAAAGTTTTTTAAGATTTGATGAATATAAATTACATTTCTCAATTTATTCTGCAATAAAAAAAGTTTAAAAATGCCTAAAAAAGTTAAAAAATGCCTCAAACCCTCATCATTGGACCCATTCAGAAATTCATTGAAATGAAAAAAATTTCCTCATCAAATTAGTGACTTTGTTATGGTATACTGTAAATTCAGGAATAATTGTGTTCATTGAAACTTCTCTCCAAATTGCAGATTAATTAATGAGATTTTAAGAAAACCTGATTGCAAATATAGCTAACAGATACAAGAATGAGAGTTCTTATTTTTTTATTATCACTCGGTTGCATTATTTGCAAAAATAAAAACATCACTTTAATTTCTGAATTTACAGTAATTGTTTTATGCTTTTACACTGCCAGGACCAAATGATATTGTACTTGACATAGGTTTAACTTTCTCTGTACCTGGACAATGTTCTTAAAAGAGTGTTTTATATTCAAAGACAATTTAATAATTGGGAACTTCATGTCATATATGGTTTGTAAATATAGGAAATAAATCAGAGAAACGATGTTTATTCAATAATATTGTGTTTTCTATGTAATATGCAAAAATATGTCCCCAGGTTTGAAGGCATAATGCAAGACGATGAGAGGAGTGCATTTTGCCCTCTAACCTTGGCACATATTTTGGTGTATAACACAGATTTCACAATATTACTGTTATTATTAGTATGAAGTTTTACTTCTTGGTCAAACAAAGTGAGAAAACCCTGCCCATTAATTATCACATGGTTTTTCAAAGATTACAGGCATATTACTTGGATAAGTCTTTAATGTGCATTCACATATTATATCAACACTATTTATCCTTTGTAAAAATGTGCAAAAATAGTTGAAATAACATTTAATTGAAAGATTCTTAAATGAAGACTAATAATAATCAAATTTTTCATTCATTTTATTTTGTTTTGTATGTAGAGAGGTGTGGTAACAGGAAGTGCAGATAAAACTGTCAAATTCTGGAACTTTGAGTTGATATCGGACGAACAGTATTCTTCTACCAGGTAATATCATTATACTATTCTATTCTGGAATCAATATTGGCATCTGGAGGTTCAACCAAAATGTTATATTCACTATAACCCACATTCTATAAAACAAAGTTTTTAGTTTGTCTTTCTGCCTATCCCTCTGTGCAACTTAGCACAAAGATATTACACCATGTAAACAGCCAGGATTACAACCATATATGGAAATACATCATGAAAGGTCAAATAGCCCTAAATCCCTTGAAATGTTTCTGGAGAAAAATCTGAGCATGGAATTTAAAGATAATTAAGATTTGAATATAATCCCAAAGTTTCAGAAATGTTTTATGCTCCAATTTTTTCCAGCAGCCAGATAAAGTTTTCTTACCTTAAACAATAAAATTCAACATTTTTGCAAAATTTGTTAAATTCTTTTGAAAAATTGTTAAATAAATTAACCAATGGTTGGAGTTGGGACTATCTAAATTTTTCATTTTATAAGTATATGCAAATTTTAGAAACTTTCCATTTTGGTAATGTTTTTGACTGATAAAGATGTGGATGAAGGATAATATGATTGATTGGAGTTTAACGCCATGTCGGCAGTTTTTCAGCCATATCGCTGAAGGGTAATAGTTGGGGTTTGACTGCAGCAAGGGATATAATAAGGAGCTGTCATGATACTTAAGTCCAGATACTTTATTTTCCTTATACTGCATCAGAAATTTATGTTAAAGTAGGTCAAACCTCAGTCACTCAATCTTGATTGGCTTGAAACAAAAGAAACTGTTTTCTTCATTATTTTTAGTGTAATTTAAGAAAAGTTAACATCAGTTTTATTTTTTTTATTTCAGTAAGAGGTTGAGTCTGGAACATGTAAAGACACTTCAAATGGATGAAGATGTTCTTGGTGTCAAATATAGGTAAATTCATATGGGTGTTTTAACATTGGATCACTTGAGGTTCTACAATACAGTCTAAAAAGATCTCAATTTAACTAATATTTTCCTACAATATCTTTAAATACATATTTTCTATCTTTCAGTTAATTTATGTAATAGTGTAATTGTACAATATTAGAGGAATTATAAAGAATTTTACATACTTGAATTATTTCATTATATCAGAAAATGGTTGGTAAGAAGGGAGATTAGGTTTCCCCAAAACTAAGTTAATTTTCCTCTGATTTTTTTGTATAGATCTAATGGGCAAATAAACATTCATGATTCACAACTGATAAAAATATCCTCCTTTTAACCTTTCCTTCATAGTTTTCAGGGAATAACCTTAGTTACAAAGTGATTTTATATCCATTGTTGATGCCATTTTTAAATAATATTACTATGAAATTGTTTTCAGTCCTGACCAGAGACATATAGCTGTGTCCCTCCTAGACAATACTGTCAAAGTTTTCTTCACTGATACATTGAAGGTAAATTATTACATTATTATCTTAAATTATTTTAATAAACACTATTTTCAGTAATAATTTGACAAGTTTACATCTTGTTTTATGCAACAACTTGCATCCATTTTTCCATATTTTTATTATGCATATATTTACAGGTTTGAAAACTTTGCTTATATGTTATATGTAAATTCAAATACATATACAATTATGTCACAGAATTTAAATTATATTGAAATATTTGATAAATTACAAATTTCACACTGGGGAATCCAAAGTGTTTTGAGCAAAGAAATTGGCAGTTTATTTTCAGGTTCATTTTTTGCTGTTTTTTATATATTACCATATTAGAAAAAAAATCATGGCAGCCATAATTATAATCTATTGATATGACAAAATTATTCTTTGCTGTCACTCATATTAATAATAAATTTTAATTAATAATAATTATAATAATTAATGTGAAAAAAAACAACATTCAAATAAAAATCTGCCGCAAATAAATCATTTTAATTATTTCTAAAATGAAGCCAAATTTTCAATATTTGTAGTTTTTCCTGTCGATGTATGGTCATAAACTTCCAGTCCTTTGTCTAGATATATCGTCAGACAGTACATTATTAATTACAGGATCAGCTGATCGTAATGTCAAAATCTGGGGCATGGACTTTGGAGATTGTCATAAATCTTTATTTGCTCATGATGATAGGTAAAGTAATCTCATTCCAAAGATTTGTTTTGAAATATTTTAAATGGTTTTTGTTTTTAAAACATATCTTGGAATAAAATTAATAAATATTGTTAAGCGAAAAAGTTTCTTCTTACATTTTACCATTTAATTAAAAATTTGAATATTGTTTATTGACCAGAAATGTTAGCTAAAAAGTTGAAAACCAAAAGAGGACAAAGGTTTTTATATTAAACATATATTACACCAAAAGGAGCAAGGATGCTTGCTCACTATATTAATTATATTTATAATTTAAGACTTGTTGATTATCAGTTTGACAGTATGTAATTGATGTGATTGTAGTATAATGTGCCTACAGTTTGTGGCTAAGACACATCTATTCTTTACTGGAGGGAAGGATGGAAAGATCAAACAGTGGGATGCTGATAACTTTGAACATATCACAACATTACAGGTAAATAATGTCAAAAACTTTGAACATATCACAACATTACAGGTAAATAATGTCAGTAACTTTGAACATATCACAACATTACAGGTAAATGCTGTTAGTAACTTTGAACATATTACAACATTACAGGTAAGTAATGTCAGTAGTTTTGAACATAGCACAACATTACAGGTAAATAATGTCAGTAATTTTGAACATATCAGAGCATTACCGGTAAATAATGTCATTAACTTTGAACATATCACAACATTAATTGTAAATAATGTCATTAACTTTGAACATATCACAACATTACAGGTAAATAATGTCATTAGCTTTGAACATATCACAACATTACAGGTAAATAATGTCATTAATTTGAATCAAGGTAATAGATGTTATGTAACTAAGTTACATAATAATATTTTTAACTTTGTCTTTTGAAAGAAATAAAGTAATAGAGCATTATTGTGTCAAACTGTGTAACAAAAAACCATCATGTGCATACATTCACCCATGGAAGGCACTTTATGGATAGGTCTTTTAAAACGTGCTGTTATAATGAACGTTATACAACAGCAAAAATGTCAAGCATGTGACACATGTGTTTCACATGCATGTTACTCACCTGTGAATGAGACAAAAAATGCCACACAGGTGACATGCATATGGTAACACATATGTTTCACATGTCTCGCATGTCAAATAACTTGACACCGTCTCGGTGGTGTAATGGCTAGCATGCTCGCCTCGAGTGCAGAAGGTCGTGGGTTTAATCCCCGGCCGGTTCAAACCAAATACATTAAAATTAGTAATTGCTGCTTCTCCGCTAAGCACGCAGCATTTAGGAGTAAGAGCAAAGACTGGTCAGCCCAGAGTCAGAATTATGTGTCTGGGTAAAGTGGCATGTCTTCCTGCAGACTTATGTTTCCGTGAGCTAGCAAGTTTAAAATCTGGCTTAGCAAGTTGGTCTAGTAAAAAAAAAGCATGGTAAATTAATCATCATTCATCATTAATATGCTCTCCTGAATATGCATGAAATATTTGCCACTGGACCATCCAATCAATCAATCAACCAATCAATCAATAAAAAATAGAAACAAAATAAAGTATGTACAACTAAAGCCTCTGCAGAAATAAATAATATCCCATGCTGCATATATTGGCAAGTGCATCTGGTTTCTTCCAATGTTGTTCCACAACTAGCTGGGTTCGGCCGCATTTAGACTTAAGGTTCTGACTTTTATGATCATAAGGTAGTCCCACCGTGTTTAGACTTAAGGATCATACGCTAGTACGGCGGTGTTTAGACTTAAGATTCTTTTTTTAATGATCATAAGCTACGTATTACTGCTACATTTTTGCATTAGGGATACAGATTCCACAGGCTTCTTATGACTTTCTAAAAATGATTTTAACGTTATGATCGAATACAATAATACAGCTGCAAATGTAGAGTTTTGCGCCACAAGATATCACATCCTACATTCTATGGAAACAGCACATTTAAATTATTTCAGTATCCACCAAATATCATTTGAAAAATAAACCTGAACAGGACCTTCAACAATGAATCCATATCATAAAGTTCCCTAAAATACAAATTTTGTTTTTAAACTTTTTAAAAATATAAAAAATTAACTAATTTACTGAACAAAAACCTGATAACGAATAACAGTCAACATGCAAACAATGACAACCACTTGACAGTCAGGATCAATTGGATTATGCCAATGGGCGACTCCCACTAGGTGTCGCTGCTGCACTTTAAGGTTTTTGCAATGTGACGTCGCTTGTTTAAGAAATCAACCCAGTAGGAACAATTATCTAACATTTGTCGTGCACTGATAAATTTTTCAAAATATCCGACATCACAGATTAACAAGACAAGATAAAAATGTTTGGTCAAAGAAAAAAATTTTTAAAAAAAGCGGTAGTCGATGATCTAAAAAATCATACAGAAACTCACCTTATCAGAGTAAAGAGCACCTTAATAAGAATAAATATCCTGAACAAAAATACACGCGAAAAGTAGATGCATGTACATCCGTTATCAGCCTTATAAAAAAACTAAAATTAAATTTGTCTTTTTAAGGTTAATTTGTTTAACCTATGTCACATGCTCATTCTAAAAATTATTATCGTCTATCATCTCTTATGCTGGCATGAAAAAGATCTGCTGTTGTGCCAGCATAAGAAACGATATGATTGGTCAGAATTAATAAGCATATGACAAAGGTTAATCTGACTTGATCCTAAACAGATATGTATAAGCCCCAATGGTGGAAAATAACTACACAAAAAGGAAGTCAAATTTTAATAATCCTACTTTTCCTAATGATCAGTCATATTGCGGCAGTCAGTTTTATTGTAGTAAAAAACCTGAGTACCTGTAGCCACTTACCTTGGATTAGATATGTTGATAAATGTATGTAATGAGTCAGGTGTCATTTAATATATAATTAAAACATGTAGTTGCATGCATTTTCTTGTTCTAAGTTTGCTATGTCTATTATTCGAGTTATTTCAAGGTTTTAGACATTGTTTAAGGTAGATAACCCATGAAATCAGTTATATGATTCCATTATGTCGTTTCTGCAAAAGCCCTTAAAGTATTCAATTGAAACAGATCAAATCAATCTGTGTTAATTAAATGCTCACATTTATACAAATGACTGATCGACAAACGTTATAACATTTGCAAGATTAATGTCCCTTTAAAAAGGTCTACTCAGTAAATAAATTGTTTGGGTTTTGCTCGCTTTCACATTAAAAGGAGTACCATAGCTATAAAAAATAAGAACCGGAAAACATAAACTTCAATTTCTTGTCCTTACCTTTGTTATTTATTTCTGAATTCGTATTTCCGTCTTCCTCATAATCATCTTCAAATGTTTCAGCGATCCCATCTGTTGTGAGAGCTTCTTCCTAAAAATATGAAAAATAACAAATAAGAATATGGCTGGTGGCCATCTTTGATAATGGATCCGCACCAAAGAAACAGGACAAATCTGCAGTTGTTAAGAAATATTCATGCCATGTTTGGTTTCAATCCTTTCACTGGTCTAAATCTAAAGTGTCTAGCAGAGAAGGATCAAATAACCATTTTAAAGCTTTGGATTGACCTGGCTGGGGATCGAACCCATGAGCTTCCGCACTGGAGGTGAGCACGCTAACCATTACATCACCTAGCCTGACTTTAAAATTAACTAATAATTAATAATAATCCACCATTAGGCCAGCCTGCTTCTAATATTTGATGTCTGATAAAAGACAAGATTTAATTAAAGATGTTTAATCCTTACTAAAATGTTTTATTTGAATTGGCTTTGCTTTTTAAAAGACAAAAAAATCTGCTTAAACTCCTAATGCTTGTGAAAAATGTTTCAATTACTTTCCACAGATGGTTTGTAGCACATCAGGTATAGAAAAGGTCTTAAAACATGCCATTCAGATACTAGAATTCCAGTTGCAATTTTCAGAATGCAGGGATTGGGAGGGGAGGAGTGGCAATGCTTAAGAAATTTTATTGATTATAATTTTTTGTGAAATAACTCCTTTGAGGTTTACAATAAATTTCACATTTGGAGGGATAACATCCAATTCCTCCAAAGATTTGTTTCTGGAATGGCCATTGGCAACCGTTTTTTATAGTTACCATCTGAACTCTTCTGACAGCATCTTGGACTGTTGAGATGAAGTCCAATCCTTTCTTGTCTTTGAGATACTGACAATCAGAAGACCATCTTGCATGTTCTACAAAGGGGTTATCTTCTGAGTCCCAGTTCTGTAATCCGATACCACAGTAGAAACATCTCACATGGTCGTTGTTACCTTGTAAAAAATGACCATGTATATATGTAGATTCACTAAGGTGATGTGCAAATTGCTGGGTCAAGCCTTCATGGACCTTCTTTTTTGCTCATTATCAAAAAAGAGATCATCATTATTTGCAGTATGGTTGTCTATGGGACAGCCATTAAAAAAGTGTAAATGATAAACTTCTACAGTTTGCCTTAAAGCCTTCAATAATAGAGACATGTCCACACCCTACAGCAAATTGTAAAAGATCCCAAAAATTAAATGTTATGGCAATTATCATGATTATTTAGATAAAAAAGAAACAGAAACAACAAATGTACATGTATTTGTGTATCATTTCTGTAAATTAATAATGTTTCCTGTATTAAACCTGAACTATCTACATGTAATGATACATGTAACAATAATTAAATATTGATTGTGGTTTTTTAAGGTAATTTATAATTAAATATTGATTGTGGTTTTTTAAGGTAATTTATATATAATATGCAAACAATATACTATCACAGTAAGTGTTAAATGAAACTAGCAAAAATATTTTGAGTACATGAATCACTCACTCGACATATCACTTACATGTACCATATCATCAATGTCTCATACTGAAGTTCTGATGAGATAACTCACATATAGCCCTTGCGTCCAAACCCCATTCAACATGCCCCGACAACAACTACCCACTCTAAACTAAAGTGTGTTTGATATTAGGGAATTTGTGCTTACCAGTAGATATTCAACATAAATATTCATGAGCAACCCTCCTGTCCCAATCACATTAATTTCACCTACCACTACCTTTACCCTCATATGAACCACCACAACATCACATCCTCCCTACCCTAAACTAAAGCTTGTTTGAAAATACAGATTTCCCATGTGAAATTTATGCTGAAATGAAATTAATTTCAAACAAGATTCACATACAGATCTTCTGTCCAAATTAGCCCCATTTCACCTACAAGTGTGAAATTCCGAGTAAATGCATCATGTGCATAGTAAAGACAAGTGTGGACACAAAAATTTCTCGCCTGTATATGCAGCATTGACCCTATCAATTTCTGGACACAATAATTTTCTAATCTAAATATTCAGCAAGTAATAACACCAGGCCATTTAAATGAAACAAATCAATAGTCAGAAATCGACAACATGATCAAGAAGGTGAGTTATAGTTAATCAGTTATGAAACTTAACTAAAGTCCATGAACCATGAAAATGAGGTCAAGGACATAAGATATATAGCAGACTGTCATGTACTCCTAACAACCAATAAACATATCCAATACTGTTGACCTACCACTTACAGTTACTTAGAATCAGACCTAAGCATAAAAACTTGACCCTAGTCAATAGACCGTGAAAATAAGGTCACTGACATTAAATATGTAGTAGACTTATAATCAATACTCCTAATAATCAATAAGCATGATAAGCAGACCAAATATTGCTGAAATTACACTTATAGTAAATGAGAAATAGACTTAAGCATGAAAACTTGACCCTAGTCAATGGAACGTGAAATTGAGGTCAAAGACAAAAGACATGTGGCAGACTGACATGTACTCCTAATAATAAGCACACCAAATGTTGACCTACCACTTATAGTAAATGAGAAATAGATCTAATAATGAAAACTTGACCCTAGTCAATGGACCGTGAAAGTGAGGTCAGGGACAAAAGTCATGTGGCAGACTGACATGTACTCCTAATAATCAATAAACACACCTAATACTGTTGAACTTCAACTTATAGTAAATGGGAAATCGACCTAAGCATGAAAACTTGACCCTAGTCAATGGACCATGAAATTGATCTTAAGGACAAAAGACATAGGCCAGACTGACATGTACTCTTCATAATGCATTTGCATACCAAATATTGTGGACCTGCCATGTAAAGTTACTGAGAAATGGATCCTAGCATGAAAAGTTCACTTAGTCAATGGACCATGAAAATCAGGTCAAAAAAAAAAGACATATGTCAGACTGACATGTACTCCTAATGATGCATAAGCAAACACAATATCATTGACCTATCATATATAGTTACTGAGAAACTGACCTAAGCATGAAAACTTGACGCTGGAGACTAAGTCACTTAACCATGCAAAGTAGGTCAAGGACCAATGTCATGTGGTTGGTTGATAATTTCATATCATGAACCATAAGCACACCAACTTTGGTCATCATATCATTAATACTTTCAGAGATATAGAGCGTTCAAACCAGAGGCTCCACAGAGCCTGTAATCACTCACCTGGCAAACTTGGTTTTTTTTGTTACACTGTCTGCATGTTTGCAATTTCATATGATTGCAAAGGACTAACTGATTAAAATGAACCAACCAG
>JAULBM010024187.1:0-11262 GCA_032357055.1 Geukensia granosissima
AAAAAGAATTTCCCATGGTGGTCATATCTGTTTACGGATCAGCACAAAATAAGCACTCTATATAAAGGACTTTATATAGAGGCTTCCTGTCAAGTTTGGTTCCATTTGGCCTTATCGTTTCAGAGGACATGCAATTTCTTTGAATCAGCCAAACAAAAACAATAATTGCCCCTGGCGGTCATGTTTGTGAACGGATCGGCACGAGATGAGCAATCTTTATAAAGGAATTTATATAGATGCTTATTGTTAAGTTTGGTTTCATTTGGCCTTGCTGTTTCAGTGGAGAAGTTTTTTTCTTATCAGCCAATCAGAAACAAGATTTGCCCATTGCGGCCATGTTTGTTAGCGGATCGGCATGAAATGAGCAATCTTTATAAACGAACTTATATAGAGGCTTCCTCTCAAGTTTGGTTCCATTTGGCCTTGCTGTTTTAGAGGAGATTAATTTCCTTTAAATCAGCCAATCAGAAACAAGAATTGCCAATGGCGGCCATGTTTGTGGACAGATCGACACAAAATAACCACTCTTTATTAAGGACCTTTACAAATATGATATTTGTCAAGTTTGGTTTCATTAAACCTTGAAGTTTCAGAGGAGAAAAGTTTTCTTTGAATCAGCCAATCATAAATAAGAATTGCCTATGGCGGTCGTGTTTGTTGGCGGATCGGGACAAAATGAGCAAAATTTATTTAGTACCTTATATATAGCCTTCCTGTAAAGTTTGGTTAGATTTGACCAAGCGGTTTCAGAGGAGTTAATGAAAATGTGAAAAGTAAACGACGGACGGACGAACGACGAACGTCAAGTGATGACTTTGGCTAAAAATGAAACATTTCAAAATATACGATTTTGTGGAGAGTTAGCCGTACATGTATGATGTTTCAAAAACTGTTTTGCCAATTAAACGATGAGCTGAAGACACTGTCTGTGGCTTGTATTGTCCTCAGTTTGAAGAAGTAACATGAGGACAACCTACACTAGACTTTAAAACAATTTTTCTGTTGACAACGTTGAAAATTACTTTCATTGGGGTGGGGGTAAGAATATTCAATTGGTTGTAGTTGATATTATCTTTGGTTAGATTTAGCGCATCACAATTTGTGTATTGAGGTCTCATCTAATATCTAACATACATACCTTTGGCTTATAATGCATAATGCTAGAGTAATCATAAGGCGTGCCAAACAGATTATAGGATAATCCAGTGCTTTCTGTGGTGTCAAAGTTCAATCGGGAGTTAAGTTTAACATTCTCATAATATACTGTGACGTAGTTATCCCTGTCCGGGCGCCGTATTGAATGAATGAGACCAATAGCATGGCCAATTTCATGAGCTATAGATGGAATCTGTGAATACGAAAAAAAATTGAAATGCATATTTTAACTTAACCTTATTAGTAATTCCAATTTAATAATCTTATTCATTCCATTTATAAGATGGTGTCGGTGTTTCTAGTTTCTAATTTAACAAAACACACTTTATTTTATTTCTTCAAGTACAGTTAGCTCGATGTTACAATGAAGATATATCGGATACATCTACGCTTGTAATTATAATGCCTGCAATTTTCAACGAGTAACCGAGCTGCAGAGTAAATAACGGGTAATTTATTAGCGTTGTTCGCTCACAATTTGTAGAGTCAAATAATGTTATTTCCAAAAGTAGAGATTTTAATTATTGCCCTGCTTGAAATAAAGTTACGTTTGGACACACAGAAGCTTGTATAACAACACCATTGTTGGATGTCGATTTTCTTGGGTGAAATTACTGCATTTATTTCACGAGTAAAATATTGAGATTATTTTGCGGGGAAGGGGGCTTTCATCCTTCTCCCCAGTCATTAGTCTAGACATAAAGCTCTGTTTTCAGTCAAACCTTATTGTCAGTTTTAGATAAACGTGAAAATATGATGCAGATCTACCGGTACCTTTTCTTCTTTAATTTCATTTTCAATGGAAAATTTGTCAACACAGTCAAAAAGATATATTATTGACATCGTCTGTACAGCCAGTGTCGAATAATTTCTACCGTAGAACGCTGCTTATCATTTTTTTATCCCTTTCTTTCTCCATTATTTTACAATAATAATCTGAAATTGCCAGTAAAATACTAATTTTCCCTTTATCATCGAAGTTATCTTAAGTTGTTATTGAATTTAATTATTAACTTGTACTTAACGATAAACAAAACTATACCACAAATTTTCCATTTGTTTTATATCTTACATGTATACACTTAAAACATCAAGATGGTTTATATATGTTGGCTCCTAATTTTGTGAAGGTTGTGGCTGGTGATAACATAACTTACATCCAAACAACCATTACTGATGCCAATAGCTTGAGGTTGGGTACTGCTCATTCCATTGGACGAAAAACATCTGAAATCAGAATGAAAACAAATCACATACAGCTGAATTATTCCTGATTTGTTTTATTTTGTATGACTTTGTTACTTTCTTGATATTTTATGAATATGCATGCTCTTTGTTAGTTATTGGCGACTTCTTAAGGCAAAGAACAGCACCATTCATTTATTTTATTGCATTATTGAACACAACATTTAGAACACTTGGCTATAACTTGTACATGATTTGACCTTACAAAGTTTGAGCAGAGATTGAGTTTTATTTTGACCAACAGCCATGCAAAGATTGTCGTTTTCTTCGAAAAAAAGAACATGGTGATGCGACATAATTATAAAAAATCAAATCTGAAAAATGTTTAAATGTTTTTCTAAAAGTTTTCTAAGTGAAAATATGCAATTACTGAAAAAACTCCCAAACACTCCAAAATGGTTATGCGCATTATAAATCGTTTAAGGAAAAGAAGGTACTGTGAACCTCTTGTTTATTTCTTGCTTCTGCTTATCTTTGCTTTCTGATTCATAAATTTTCTTTTAAAGCTTAAAAAAATAAAAGAATTTATTCATACGTTGCTCCTTGGTAGAACTCTATATATCTTTTGGCACCCATTTTTTGACGTAACTCTTCTGTATATGGCACAAACTGGACACAGGTCACTTCTTCCCATCTGTTCATTGCAACTCGGACCAACTTTTGCTGTTCTTCAGCTTTTAAGAAAAAGAAAACATAAAAAAAAGTTATTTGTCAAGAGATCATCACATAATGGGGTAACTGTTTAAATCTAAGATTGTTACTAAAAAATAAGTAATAATCGACCTAGATATAGTCAGCTGTCAGGATCTATTGTAAGGACTATTCATAGAAAAACATTAACCAAGTACAGAAACATTAAAGTGTATTCTTAACCTTTTTAAAAGTGATTGACTCGTTCAGGGCATATATATTGCTCCGTTTCAGAAAATATTTGAAAATAACACACGCAGTGTGGCCACAAGGCATTTCTGAAAGTTTCTGAACTGAAATGTTTATTAAAAAGAGATTTGTATGAACGTAAAAAGCTGCGCAGCAAACAAGGGTATCATAGTGTTAAGAAAAAAAAAATCATACAATGGAAAACATTTGATCGCTCTTTGTGTGAATTATTCAGAAAGTTGAACTCTTAAAATCTTGACTATATGTCATATGTTTGTAATTTACATATGTTGGATGACTGTCTCATTGACAATAATACCACATTTTCTTTTTCTATATGGTCCAAAACAAAGGTGCAAGAAAATTATTTATTCTTCAAATTCCTGGGTGGCCGAGTATCCAGGTACTAAGTTGATTTAAACTTACATGTACAGATCACCGTGGCCTATCACCGAAACGGTCTGAGTTCTCGCCTGACTTTTTACCATACAAAAAACAGGTTGAGTTTAATTCGCACGTGATAAGGTATGTCGGTAGCGACCTGCCCAAGGTCGGGGGCTCCGGCTTCCTCCACCAGTAAAACTGACCCCCGCGATATGAGTAAAATATTGTTGAAAGTGGCGTTAAGCCCCAATCAAACAAACAAATAAAATCAAATTCCTCCAAACCTACAACTGTTTTTGTTGCTAACAGTAAAAAAACGGATAAACGGAAAACGAGACTAGAAATCATCTGTTCCACATTGTACATCACTATTTGACATTTTTGTAAAATTGTTTTCTGCGGTTATTACCCTTTAAATGATGAAGATAAAATGTCCTTATATGTAAACCATGTGATTATTGCTTTTGCATATTTGATGAAATTTAATGACTTTGATGTGGAGACCATCCGTCTGAAGACTTGATCAAAAAAGTTTTATATTGGTATGAGGGCCTATTAGAACTATTATTGTGACAATAACAGGGACTTACTTCAAAGGAATGTTAATATGCATAATGCATATCCAAATAGACAATATTATATGGCTCTTTCCGTATCAAATCCCGTATCAACCCGAGACACCAGCTTAAGCTTAAGGAATAAAACTAGTAAATGTATAATACGGAATGTGATGCGGAAAAGAGCTTTAGCATATACTTAAACATATAGTTTCGTGATCAATATGTCACCCCCTCCCCCAAAATTAGTCATAACATTCAATAAAGCGGACAAATCAACCCCTTTCAGCATTTTATGTAGATTTCCTTTTTAATACATCCATGTTATCTTTATATTTTGCCACAAACTGTTGATGTTTAATGACAATAAAGTATTGATTGATTTAATACCAAGAATATGATAAAAATAGAAATAAACAAACTGACACATTATTTATTTTCACACAGTTCCACTGTATCCATTTTTGTATACTGATATGTTCTATGAAAGTGCAATTTATTTCCATTTATTTACAATAACAGGTTATTAACACAGCATGTCCAACAAACAGTCAGCGAAACAAAATGATCTCTTAACATGCAATGTTGGAATCATTTGTCTCATTAAGTCCATCTAAGATGTAATCGATGGGGATATCTTTGAAGATAGTATGTCCACATTCGTTTGTCAGTGAACGAAAAATTCTCTCGTTTGCCGACAACAAAATCATGATAAAGACAATCTAGTCGTTTTGTACAAGAATTGAGAACAATTCCGGTTTTGTTTTACCAATAGATTATTTAAAAATCTTTTGCAATTCTTCAAATTAAAAAACCAAGAATAAAATATGGATTTCAGTTGAAGATGAACTTACTGTATTGTGAAGGAGGTATAATATACGGAATGATACCATCAGGCCATAACTCTATAGGGGCCTCACGGCGTACTCGTGGACTACCATCATTCTGAAATTTAGAAGAATATATAGAAACCACCGATAGTAATAAAAGTAGTTTCAAACAGATGTAGAATAAAACAATTCCCACCCTCTTTTAATAATATTTATTATTATTTATTATTATTATTATTCATGTCTTAAGAAATTGCTTGGAATTTTGAAATAAATCCCTTCAAATAGTATATTTCGCACGTATTTAACATTATTATGAAAAGTAAAGTTTAGGCGTAAACGTCAAGAAAATAAAAAGCGGATATCAAGCCAAACTCAATGGTGGAATCCCCCTCTTTGTGACGAGTTCTAAATCGCTCTGACAAAAACTTGGTATTAAATGCAGAAGTTGAAAAATAATTTTGCAGAATTTTAACTACTGCATTTTTATATTTAATACATAATTTTTAGGAAATAAACAAAAAGCTTTCATTTAAGTTGCTAAAATTAGTTAAAAACTGTTTATTTTTTTGACGTTTTCATGACTAGTCTTATCGTTTTAGCTGGGCTATAACAAAAATATTTGTACAATGCTTGCATTGACGATTCATCGTATGGGGGAACTAGACAAATTTATTTCTAATTTACATTTTTTGTGAAAATTTTTTGCCTTACTTTAATGTTGGTGAAGTAAATTGACTTCCCGGACTATATTTCGTGTATACCCATATGGTCCGGACCGTGCGGGCACTGTCATTTTGATTTTGGAACAGATACAGTTTCATTATCGGTATTCTATCGGTACTTGAGATTTTTTAGCAATTTAATCTACACAAATATTATTGAAATAACTTGTTTACGTTTTCGGATTTTTGTACTTTTTTAACAGTCGGCTAAAGAACGCACTTTGTTTTTGTAACTTTTGATCTAAAGGCCTTACAATATTTACTGTAAAAGAAGCAGGGTGTATATCAAACGAAACGATAGAAAATGAATACTAAATTTGTCTTAATTTAGGCGAAAAATCATTAAATATCGCTTACCTGTTTAAAGAGACAAAAAGTTATAAATACAATTGAAAACAAATTCCGAAGCTCATAAGCCATCTCTGTAAACTACATGTATGCTAATGATAGCTATTGTTTATTTACTTATACATATCTAAATCCGTTATCACTACGCATGTTCAAAGTCTCTAAAAACTAAGATAAAACCAAACGATGAAAGAAATGCCGTAAATATAATGTAATCCACTGATCTCTTTACGTTTATCTTTTTTCCACGCTTCGCAGTCATTTGAAGCATCTTTGCTTATAAGAATTTTTATCAATATATTCACATAATTGTATTCATTCGGGATTGTTTGTTGTTAATGATCATCTAAGGTTCGTTAGAAAAGCACTTCGGAACTCAAGATAATAACTACATAATAATAACTTCTGAGAAATCAATCAGGAATAATCAAAGAACCATTCCGTTTGTGGCCGAAGGTTAGCAAGATTACTAGAAAGCAAAATAAAAAAAATACCTTAGGAGCTTTGTCTTGTTTTCCTCGATCACACAGTGTAAGGGTCAGAAAAATGAAATAAAAATAAATAAAACTGTGTCGACTATTAGGTTGGTTTTTTTAAATTAGATATGCATGTGTGCTGTTGGTTTAGTTCACTAGATTTCCGTGGGTCACGAACCAAGTTCTTAATAAAAGAGCCTTACAGTTCTCAGTTTTTTAAACATATAGTTGACAAAACAGGGAAAGAATTGCAATGAGCATACGAAGCGCTTTTCTGGATTTACCTATCATCAGGTACCCTCGTGGCCAAATATCTGAAAAACAGGAATTACGTGCAAGCTGAGAAAAGCCTAGTTTAAAGGAACAATTTCGTATAAGAATGATAGGATCAAGTCAAAAAAGTAACTTGTAAAGAATTCTGAAACCTCTATTTATATAAAGTCTAGGATTAACCTCGCTATGTTACAACCCTGTTATGTCATCCTCTCATTAAGTTAAAGAATCCTTTGCTCGGCCCAATTGAGGGTTCGTAATTGCCAGTTGGTCAGGGTAAATTTCCGCCACTATCCAAACAGTCTCAAGTGGCAGGAATATTTCCCGACCTGACAACCCGCCCTCCCTTTTTCAAGATTTATGAAATGTAGTTTGTGAACTTGTTCTCGTCCCCATAATGCATGTAGTATTTGCCTTTAAGCAACAGACAATCAAATCAATTGTGTCAACGTGTTCATCACAATTTGCATTTAAATGTTCAAAGCTTTGACAACTTTACCTGTATTTGGTTCTTCATCTTCGCTAGTCAAGGGTTAGGCTCTGGTCTCCCCTCTCTGAGCGTAACCCTTGGCTAGCGAAGATGTTGGTTCTTTGACATTGTGGATTTTCTGAAATATCGAGACTTAATGTTATCATTTTCTTTAAAAATGGTAATTTTCACGTGGACGTGAAATAAATTGTCCAATCTATCTGAAAATGAATGTGTACTGCATAATATTAAACAAAATCTAAAATAATTACAAATAATTATTACCGAGTTAATTGGATTTGATTGTTAATATTCTTCATTTATAAAATTGATACGTCAATTGAAGTACGGATGTCATTTTTAGTAAAACTTTGGCAAAAAGATCAGTAAAAAAAAACAAAATTTTTCGCTAGCGGTTATATTGAGACCGATGAAGAAATGTTCCAGTATATATAAGGACAATTTGCATTAAAAATACAAAAAGCACCACGTTAATTGTTACGGATGTAGACACACAATTTTCATTTTTTTAGTTGTTATATAATTGAACATTAACAGTCTTGAGATGTTTTCTATGATCTTGATAATAACACATTTTCTAGCGATCGATTTTCAATGAGAGTATCCGTCATCATTACGACATATCGTGAGGTTATCACCTCGTGTCAAACTAGCTCTCAAGTTGTAGGAATTCTCCGCGTTGGTCCAACAACAAATATGGCGGAGGAGAATATCATTCGACAGGCTGCTCTACGGCATCAGAGACGAAACCGTCCATCTGGGTACAGTCGAGATCAAAGTATGGAAGAATCACCTGTTTTTGGAGAGGAAACCGTACCGCTTACCGCTGTAAGTATGAAATTTGAGTGTTAAATATATTTGCTTCATTAAAGCCTACATGTACATAATTTTTCGTATATAACAATCGTTTGTTCAATCACCTACAAATAACTCTGGTGAGAATCCAGAATAATTAAATTTTACAACTATAGTATTCAAAACGAAATTTGTAACAACAAAAGTATAACTGTATCGGAAGTTTCACAATGAAGTCTGCCATATTATATAAATCTGAAAATCAAATTGTTGTCGCAGCTTAAGCTGTAGATAAAAACTGATTTTTTCGAAAATAAATCCTTATTATATGAAATGGTAATTAAAAAAAAATTAAAGTTACGGTCATGGTGAAAAAAAAACCAGTGATCTTGGGTAGCAAGACTTGATAAAATTAACATTTTCTGGGGTTTTGTAATAGCTTAAAAATGTAATTTAAAACATGATTGAAATATACTCTATAGTTATAACACTGAAACATAATTTTATCAATGGAAACATGCCACTTTTAATGTTAAAGTTTAACTTTTTGCTCCAGCTCAATTACTCTTTTGTTTATAATGTATTTATAGTCTATTTTGTCTTTATTATTATTGTGTTAGTATTAATATGTTTATTAGTTGTCGTCATTATATACTCTATTTTTCTGTTTATTTGTCTAATGTTGTCATAACTTGTATCCAATCCCATTTGCTAACTGTTGCAAATAAAATATGTTTAAACTAACTGTGTAAAGGACGAAATGCGGCAAAAAAATGGAGTTTTAACGATGTATAGTACAATGCACACTTTAAGGTTGAACTTTTGATATATTTTGACTTAAGATGTGGCAAATTTCTTAAATTTGTTGTAGTTCTTTTATTTAAAGAAACAATAGCTAAGAAAAATATAAAATATCTGATTTTTTCTTGTAGCATACATTTGACCATAGATTACCTTCGGACAATATTCCTGATATCCATACCTTAAGAAGACCAAAGTTTGTGGACAGACAGTTACAGTTTAGAAATACCGCTTTTTGCCTGCCATTTATTTTATGCAAGGTTTGTGTCGAAATGTATAATTTTAAGGGATATATACACGGTGGTACAGCATTAAAACAAATTGCACCAATGATTTATTTGAAAAAAAATTAAGTTTGTTGAACATGTGTTATTTGCAAATTTTTTTGCAAAAATTACAAAGTGATTAATATTTGCAAGCTATTTCATTTAAAGATGTGTTTTCGGCTTACTTAGAGGTCGAAAACTAGTTCAAATGATAAGGCTGTGAATTTTGATAATCTGTTCCCCATCAAATACATTCCAGATGATCAAAAAAGGTATAAGTTTTTAGAATATCCGTATACGGCTTGTAAATAAAACAACTTTTTTTGCACTTTTTAAAATAAAATAAGACGGGCGTTAAAAGAAAATCAAAATGCGAAACCAATAGTGAGAAAAGTAATCATTAAGTCCATGCAAATTGTTTTTTACGCCGTGAATTACATATGCATGTACATTTAGCCTGAAAATTGGATTTTTTTGTCCGCACCTTAATTAATTTTAATTTCACCAACATTTGACGACACTGTTTTTCATTATCCCGACGCAGTCATCGAAGATATGAGTTCTTTCAAGTTTTGGCGGCAAGATACTAAATACAAAAAGCCTTCAAATGCGTGTTTACAGCACTGTAATTGCTGCTTTTCATCTTAAAAGGTATTGTAAGATGAATCACAACGAATCACAATTCTGTATTTATATAGTTCCATGCCAGAGAGGCTAAGGCTTTAATCAACACCTGTGTCTTGACATCCATCATCAATCGACGGCTGTACCAGGACATGTATGTATAGAACACGATAGGTAACCGAACTAACATATAAAAATAATATAAAAAAACCAAAAACGAACAAATCATGGTTTATCATAACAATTTGCAAGTAAACAATGGCGAGTTATCGGTCTTATCTCAAAACAACCACTTATCTCCCAGTTAAACGATCAGTCAATTGTAACATGCGATTAGAATTTCACGAACTTTTGGTCATTATATAATGATATTATGGCCAGAATCTTAGACGAGATCAAAACCTTTGATTGCAGGAATAAGTTTTTTAAGGACTTAAGGACAATAGTTTTACTTTTCCGTTAATTTTTTTTATTATTTATTGAACAAGGTCAAAATAGAAATTAAATATAAAAAGTTAGTCACATATTTTTACCACCGATTTTATTTATATTGGAACCTATACATTACTAATTAAGGGCTCCCTTTTTATATGAGGTTGGAATTTTCCGTTTTATCTGGTATATATAGAGGCATGTTTTCTTCCCTTTCAGCAACTGTTGAAGTTGACAGTTCATTGCGTGAAGTTTCCGAATAGGGGATTTGTAAATGTATCTTGCAATTTGTGATGACAAAGTATTCTGTCACATTTCATAATTTTTGCAGTCAATCTCCCGCCGACATGTAATGTCATGTAGTTCCCATTTTCTGATGATTTCATGACCTTTGACCATGAAGTCATTTTACAAATTTTACCTACAGTAAAGTACTTTTCACATAGCTAAGTCTTCCATGTTTTTTAAAATTATCTGAGAGAAATCATGAAATATGAGAAGTGATTTTAGAAAGACATTTTACTATCTTACCGGCAAAGGATGTTACAGTTGGTATTGCTTTCCAAATTTGTATGAAAGATTCCGACAACGTCTAGATTTTGCATTTTCTGGTACGACTAGCTCATTTTTTGTTAGTTGTGTTTTCATATACCAGTTTATGCCGGCCTCCCATATATGGGCAGTATGACGTCAAAGACATTTGACCCATAACGACGTTATGTTCAAGACCGGACTGTATCAATTTAAATACGAAAACAAATTGGAGAAAAGAGGATTTTTTTAAGTTTTCGCAACTTTGGAGAAAAGATAAGAATACATGTATACTAGTAAAAAAAAGAAACGTTACACTACTTCAACATCATTTAAAAATTTGTTTGTGCGTTGTTTAAATTTTTTTTTTATTTTGTTTCAATCTTTATGTTGATGGGAGTAAAGTTGCTGCAGTTTTGACGATTTTGCAGAAAAGTGAAATGGTTTATTT
>JAULBM010024198.1:0-11261 GCA_032357055.1 Geukensia granosissima
TGTACCGTCTTGTTCTTATTCCCGAGATGTTTCTGTACCATGTACCGTCTTGTTCTTATTCCCGAGATGTTTCTGTACCATGTACCGTCTTGTTCTTATTCCCGAGATGTTTCTGTATCATGTACCGTCTTGTTCTTATTCCCGAGATGTTTCTGTATCATGTACCGTCTTGTTCTTATTCCCGAGATGTTCCTGTATCATGTACCGTCTTGTTCTCGAGATGACTATCCCTTTAAGTCTGGCCCTTCGGTTTTCTTTCGCTTCCTCTTCTGACAGAATTAAGAAAAACAAGTTATAGCTAGTCTTAGAAAGGTCAATGTACAGACAGTCGAGACATTCATTTCCATTTATAATCCTATTTTGACAGAACAATAAACAGAAAAAATGAAAAGTAGATTTGCCCCGACTAAACAACAAAGTGTAAAAGTTAATTGACAAGCGAAATATACAAATACACATCATTGATTGATTGATTGTGAGTTGCTTAACATCCAGCAGCAAATATTACAATCATATTCAGGAATAAGTTCAACAGTTATCAAACCGAGGCTCCACCGAGCCTGTAATCGCTCACCTGGCAAATTTTTGTTGAACTATGTCTAATCGTCTTTATTTTTTACAATTTTACATGATTGAAAAGGGGACTATCTGATTAACATGGGCAAATAAGAACACATAATTGTTGTGAGAAACACATCTAGAACATTCATATATACCATGTTTCATTTCAGTTGATGTTTGCTGAGGAGCTATACATGCATGATAGCAAGTCATGTAGTAACCGAGAAATACTCATTGATAAAATGAAACCAAAGGCAATACTGAAAAGTTGATAAATGGCCTATTTTTGTTTCAAGCCTGTTAGTCTACAAATGAAACATTACACACCAATACACATGATCACATGATGGTTGGTCACACAGTATAACACGAAACTGACATTTTAGAGTCAATAATGGAGGAGTAACCATTCTGTAAGACTCCCAAAGATTTAGTGCACAGCAACCTTAATTGGCAAGCCATACAGTATGTGACAAATTGAGTCCAATGTAAAGCTTAACTAGAATCAAAGATGCATGAAAAATAGGTCAATGTAACCTTTTTTGGCCGAGATGCTGGCAGATTCCTCAAAAAGGATCTGCACATCAAGCTAAATGATGACACGTAAGTTTCTGAGAACAAATTATTCAACGATGCATGGAAGTAGGTCAAGAGGGTCTATATAGGGGAGGAGTGGGGGATCTTGTGTAAATGAAGGTAGGCCACAGTTTCTGAGGATACAAGTTGGACGTAAAACTTTATGGCGGTCATTTTTAATTTACGATCAGCAAACGATTCGCAAGTTAAGTACAGGACCATCTAACAAACATATCTGCAAAGTAAAATTTCAAATCACTTCATAGTTTCTGACAAGAAGATGTTTGAAACTTGGACCAAGCAGAACTTATAATTGGTCCTGGCTGCCATGTTCAAAGTGGAAACTGGATCTGCACCAATTTCATAAATCTGGCAAAGGAACACCTGCTTAACATTTTGGCCAAGTTTGGTTGAAATCTGTTCAGTGGTTTCAGAGAAGAAGATGAAATTTGAAATGTTACCAGATGATGCGGACGAAAGACACAAAGTGATGACAAAAGCACTCCTGGCCCCCTCAAAAAATACAAAAAGGTGGGATAGGCTTTTGACTCCCACATGAAAAATAGGAAGTAATGGTGAATATAGAGAATTAAGCCTTTAGCAGCGGTCATAGGCATCTTTTTTATTAAAGCAGATCCTTGGAACTGGAGCAGAGAATGATACATTGTTTAACTACCAAAAATGAAGGTGACTTTTGTTTTCTTGGTAAAAAAATCTAACATTGGCCAATGAGAAAATGGCACTAAAAAGACCAACCCATACAATTTATGTTTAATATCTGTTCAGGACTCCAAGAAAGGCCTTCAAAAGATACCTTCTAGTCTTTTTTCAACTGAGGTGATTTGCAAGCACAACATGATATGACAGCAGCATGAACATTTGGGTAGTGTGGACACAGTATTTGCTGGACGCAGCAATGTCCTTGACACAATAATGTGACATCATTTTGATCCCAATTATCCTCTAAACTGGCGTTACTTTTTTGGAATGATTTGGAAAAACACCCATCAAAATCAAATGAAAAATACACTGAGGTGCTTTTCAATTTTGTTGAAACCACACAAATACTGGTATATTTGTTTAAATTTACAGGCAAAAAAATTTGTCCCAATATATCCCAGTCTGAACTGTACTCCTTGGAATTAAGGTTTATGGTCGGGATCAACATGATGAAGTTTCCTACCAAATTAGTTTGTTTCTGATACTCATATGTAAATCAAACACATTATTTCTGTGTATGTCAAATGCAATGGGTTTACAATTTGAGTATTTTAAGGACAATCTGAACTGATGATACATTGTAGAGAATAATTAGTCGCCTCAATTTACTACCCTCAGTTTTCAATGAATTAAAGGCCTGGAAAAAGATCGAAACACATCTATATTTGATTGAAATCTATATAATAGAATAATATTTTGTAGCCTTTACAAAAAAAAAAAATCATAAATTTTTTATAAAGGTTGATTATCCAAGAGTTCTTTCTACAAACATAGAGAAATGTCTCCATGGGACATGGATGCCCCTGTCCCGGAAAACAGGAAGTAGACATATGTCGAAGGGGAAAACTCACCCAGATAATACTTCAGACTATCAAATCAAACCAACAAACAAAAGTGGAGATATCTTTGGGGAAACTTGACCACGCACAAACAGCGCTACGGGGGTAAACCTTAATGGCCCTCTCGACTAAAGGCAGGGCATAAAAATTAAGCATTGGATAGTAACATCAAAAGTGGGACTGTTTGGCATGCTTCTTTTCATCTCTTTCTGGGTGGGACTTTGTTACCATAGTATTATCTATTGAAATAGATGACAACATAAGAAGTAATTGCCATGGCAACATTTATCTTTATTTGGATTGCTTTATAAGAGTGAAAACTAAATTTTTCTTATAGTTTGATTGTAAAATATCACATTTAATGACTTTTTCCATGCAGTAAGTTGACAATTTGGGAGTCATGCACACAATGACAAATCTGTGTTACCAAGGCAACTTTAAACTTGTTTATACTAAACTGAATGTGTTTATTAATATCTGTGTAGGGATTAATTAAAGGTGATTCCTCAGCTAAAATGGATGTTAAATTATCACATAGACAACTACACAATAATGTCCATCTCTCATATGAAGTCTGACTGTCTACTAGTTGGTCTAACCAGTTCTCTCTATGGACTGAAGACTGAGTGTTGACAGGTTGGTCTAAAAAGTTCTCTCCAAGGACTGAAAGTTGAAATTGGTGTGTAGGAAACTGTTCAATCAGACTGGATTTTAACTCTGATAATTTATTGTCATTGACAAGTTTTACAAAGGTATCATTACTAGGGGTGTTGTTTCCCTCTACTAGTAGGGTACTGGTAACAGAATCCAGACTTCGATCATTTACTTTAACAAACGACAAAATAATTTGTACAAGGTATTTGGCGATTATTTTAACGAACTGTACTTCGTCCCTCCATGTGTTCATTTCATTCTTGTCAAACAGCCTTCCACCTTCACCCTAAAAGTAAAGATACAAAAATTACTGCGATATTTCTCAAGAAACAGATAGGGATTCGCATATTAAAAATGGATAAAAAAGGTATTATCTTTCTTAAACTGATTGAAAACTTTTTAATTTGACAGTTTTTACAGTTACATACACTCTAATTATAAAACCTAGAAAATCCCCACCCCCTTGCTTATTTTTACTTTTACTACATCCTCATTAATTATAAAACCTGGATGGCCCCCAGAGAAGTAAATACAGTCTGAGTTTTTTAAGCCCTTAAACTATGGCATGTCAATCAATAATGAAAAATTAAAACATTTTGTGTATAAATAATTGAAACGCCAAGAGAACTGTGTTGTTTATTTCTGTTCTTCGTCTTAAAAATCACTCTAAGGCCTCCAATACTGAGCCATGTGTAAAAGCAAGATCATTATGCACACGGGACTACTGAGATCACTAGATGTTTAAGTTTTCCCCATTGACTGAATGGATTTTTGTGGACTGCTAAACTACATTACTGTTATCACATCTAATGGTAAATATATCATAATAACCTGTCATAACTACAGAAATTACAATTATTCTGATGGTATTTACTGTGCAGTTGTTTACATACAATATTTACATGTGTTGTTTAGTTTTTTCTTTCAGTGTCATTTTGGGATCCTCATTACTTTGTTTATTTATAATTTTTAACAATATTTCAGGAACTTTACCAATTCCTCATCTTGTGACGTTTCCATCCAGCGTAATAATGTTTTACAGCAGGCCATCCAATGTCTTCTATAATGTAGCCGTAACATACATCCAATGGCCAGGTCCAAAGCAAGGAATGGATGAACTATCACTGAAAGAAAAATTAAAGTATTTGAACACCTATACATGTACGAGAAATTCAGACAGTACAATTATGGCATATGTCAACAAAAACCATTTTGGCAGACCTAACAACCTTCATTTACTTTAGGGGACCCAGTACTAAAGGGTTAGGATATTGCGTATGGTTAGGGTTTGATTATGGGTTTAATTTAGTTAGGGTAAGGGTAAGGGTTAAGAGTTTGGTTAGAGTAAGGGTTAGGGTTAAGGGTTTGGTTAGGATTGAGGTTAGGGTTAGGGTTGGGTTGATGGTAAGGGTGAGAACAGATATGAGTCTCATAGGGTTGGGTCCCCTTAAATAAATGAAGGCAAACCTAACTAACTATTGTTAACAGATATATAATACTTATGTTATGATACGTTGCAGCATAAATATTTAGCTTAATATCACTTTTTAATAGCTTACATTGAACTTTAACTGTGTTTGGATATTAAGCTACACATTTCTATAGAAGCTGGATACTATGTGTAATAACATTTGGGACTGACCAACCTTGACCTTGGATATTAGGCTACATATTACTTTAGATGAAATGACCTTATTAAGTAATCACTTTATTTAACAATGATGTTTGGATATAAAGCAAAATATCACTGAAGACAAACTGACCTTGAACTTTTGGAAGTAAGCTACATATCACTTTGGATGTTGTATTTTTTACTTCGTCTTCATCCTCTTGCAGCAAATTCACCAAGATGTCCCAAAAGGTCAAGGTCATTTCACCTACAAATATTTAATTGTTTATTCATAATTAATTATTAAATGCTTCTGTAAAACAAAAAGGTATTGTATCAATTACATGCAAACACACTTCAGTAACTATAATAAAGTATAGAATAAGGTTCAAAATACCAATAGTGTTTAGTTCAAGTGACTGAGGTTTGACTTGTCATGTCACCTCAAATGTAAGCAGGCCTGTGTCTGATGTATGGAACCTTTGTATGAGAGTGATAATTTGCAATAAATGTACTGGCACTGACCAGATCTTGCCATGAACTATTCTCAACATCATGGTTTTACCAGAGATTGTAAAAAGATTGTAAAAAGAGACAACTCATATCTTAATGTCCCAATTTGGAGGTTGGAATTCCATCTGCTAATTTTCAATTTTGTTTTCAAAATTCAATCACTTTGTTCTGTACAAAACATATGATGAGTAGAATTTGTCCTTGGTAAAATCTGGTTAGATACCAGTATTAAAATTATATATTTCTAATTTATTTGGCATAAATATTTAGCTTCAGTTGAAATTGTAAAAATATGTCATAGCAAACATAAGTTTGGTTTTCAGTTGGATATACTTATAAGGAAATACATGCTTTTGTATGCTCTATTTTATGACAATACAACAAATCAAAACAGGACACATTCCATGTACTTTTGCTAAAAACAGTGTCCAATGATTTTTCATAAATCTGTCAGTTCTACAAAGAAAAATAAACTGTCCTCTTTTTTTTCTTAAAAAATCTAACACAGAAAAAATATGTATTGTCCTACTATCAAAGATTAATACACAATTTATCTAGTTTCTTATTCAAAGCCATGCACATCCTTAGAAATGCACAGAACATTTACATTTCACAGATGGTATCTATTTTTATAAATCTACAATAGATAAAGGGAGGTCACTCAGTACAAATTGTCAGTGTTCAAACAGGTTGTAGTTCCTGAGGAGAGATATGACTATTATACACAAAGCAAAGTGGTTAATAATTTTTTCAAATATTACTGTGGTCCAAACATAATCTAACAGGTTTCAAAATATGAACTGGTTTGGAGAAAACAGTGCAAACAGGGTGTGGATGCAAGGTTTGAAATCAGAGGATGTACAAGTGAAGGTCATTAAAAATTGAGCATTCCACCAGACTCAAATTACCCAACTCAGACAAGTACCTGGGATATAAGTGGTATTTAATCCTTTGAGGATCAAATAAATTCTGTTAACCTGTAGGCATTTAATTCTAATGGTTAAATAAGGTGTTCCGCTGCAGTTAAACACCTTCGAGTTCAAACTTAAACTATTAGCAAAAATAAACATTTTCCTTCAAAATGTGTTTTGACCCTTAAACTGATGCAACCTTGCCATAGTTTGTGCCTGTAAACTGATTCAACCTTGCCATAGTTTGTGCCTGTAAACTGATTCAACCTTGCCATAGTTTGTGCCTGTAAACTGATGCAACCTTGCCATAGTTTGTGCCTGTCAACTGATTCAACCTTGCCATAGTTAGTGCCTGTAAACTGATTCAACCTTGCCATAGTTTGTGCCTGTAAACAAAACAAATATTACATCCAAAAACAGTGCAAGTACAAAACAAAGATTATGGCCTAAAGAATGAGAGAACAAAACAAAGATTATGGCAAAAAACAGTGAAAGAACAAAAGAAACATTATGGCCAAACAGTGAAAGAACAAAAGAAAGATTATGGCTTAAACAATGAGAGAACAAAACAAAGATTATGGCAAAAAAAGTGAGTGAACAAAACAAAGATTATGGCCTAAAGAATGAGAGAACAAAACAAAGATTATGGTCTAAAGAATGAGAGAACAAAACAAAGATTATGGCCTAAAAAATGAGAGAACAAAACAAAGATTATGGCCAAAACAATGAGAGAACAAAACAAAGATTATGGCCTAAAAATGAGAAAACGAAACAAAGATTATGGCCTAAACAATGAGAGAACAAAACAAAGATTATGGCCTAAAAATGAGAACGAAACAAAGATTATGGCCTAAACAATGTGAGAACAAAACAAAGATTACGGCAAAAAAGAGTGAGAAAACAAAACAATGACTTTGGCCAAAAAAAAAAAAAAAAAGATAGAGCAAGATGATAAACAAAGACCATTGCTAAAATATGAGAGAACTAAACAAAGATTGTGGCAAAAACAGCGAGAAAAAGGCTGTGGCCAAAATGTGACAGAACAAAACAAAGGTAAGGCCAAGGTAACATGGATCATGGCTGGACATAAAACAAAGCCAAGACCAAGGTCAAACAGAGATATAACCAAACATGGTCAAACTCAGAAAGAACAAAGCAAAGACCGTGGCCAAAACTGTGAGAGAACAAAACAAAGACCTTTAATGTTTAATTCAGGAATAAGTTTCCTGAGGAATCAAGTTTTTTATGTCATTGGTCATATAAACATTTGATTCTGACATCCATGGAGGTACATGTATTATGGTGTATTATACACAATCATACTTTATGTGCCATTTGAATAATATGAACTAAGAAACCTTTCACTATGTACAAATATCATTTATAAAATCAAATTTGTATAAATGACAGTAACATGATATATGAAAGTACATCAATATAGTTTGCCTTTTGATGTTTCGCACCCATGGTGAAATCTATTTAGAGTGAAATTAATATAATCCTTATAAACTTTCATTGAAACTGATTTTTCAAATCATAATGGCAAGAAATTGTAAGTGCATCCTATAATATAAGTATATAAACAATCTGTCTGTAAACATGTTCATAGTTTGTTGTTTATAACTTAAAAATTACACTGACAAAGTGTTTAACTTGGGGGTACAAAAAATTTGGCAAACAATAATACACTTGGTGCCATTTGCATTTGGAGCTGCAAGCCATTGAAAGCAAGAAATTTAAAGAATGTTAAAATGTTGCTAAATGGCTAAAAGCCTTACATTTTGATTACATACTTAATTAAAGTTTAATTTTAATACAATTTTTTATTTTAATATGATAAAATGTTAAAACTTGTGTTAAACTGCACATAAAATAGTAATATTTTTTCCTGCATGCAAATCATTTATTATTTGAAGGAGTGTGTAAAAATTGCCAAAATTAGTAGAGTGTCCAGTAGAGGTCACTGGTTTTATCTAAATGTATGTACAGGAAAATTGTTCAAAACTCAGCTAAAACTCTACAACTACCTTAGATGCAAAGTGGTTGATTATCTTCAATAGAAAAGGTTATCTTTCTGGAGGAGATAAGTCCTATCACTGACAAGATAATTACAAATTACTTAAGGTGCATTCATTGTTGATCAAATACAATAATATTATTATTTATCTGTTAAACAAGATGAGAAACTTCTGCACCAGTATAATATAAAATACCATAACTATATTATTAATTTATGTTTTTTACTTTTGCCTTCCTCTAATTCAATTTTTATCTTGATTTAGCATTATCGAACAAGGAGGTCTCTCTAATCTGTAGGTAGATTTATCCAAGGTTGCCATTATTCATACATAACTGTAGGCATGTCAGATTTTGTATATAAAGAATCAGAGACTACTTTAACATTTCAAAGTTTACCATTCTAAGGGAACTTTAAGTGGGGGTGTATTTTTTTTTCTCTGAAATTTTTCGCAGGCAGCATAATTGTGTTTAGTTTTTTGCAGTGAATTGTAACAAGACTAACATTACACTATATAGGGGAGAACTTACATCAGTATATTTTTATTGTTACTTGCTGGTCCAAATTTTTTTTGCCAAAACCCTCTCCTCAAAGTTAAATGGCAGTTTCCTAATAGAATATATAACTGCCCATTTTATCACCTCGGGTGTAATGGTAAGAGTACTGACTTGAGTGCTGAAGGTCATGAGCAGACAATTTTTAGTATAGCCTCTTTTTTGAAAAGATAATTTGTGCACATTAAAATTCAAACATTACAAACACAAATTATCTGTACACCAATGTAACAGAACATTATTCTATTTTTGGATAAAAACTAGAATCATAAATGGTATTTTTATGTTTTATTTGTTAGGAACTGTGGCAATCTTGAACAAATGAGATGTGGCATATATATATAGTGATAAATGAAAAGTATACCTACTGTCAACAATTCTGAGCCAGAATTAGCACAAAATTTACTTCTGCCAATAGGAAATTTCAGAAATTTGAAATTGATTTAGGATTGTGACTTTCATATTTTTAGGGTCTTCTGAATAAATTATACATGTATTCCAATACATGTTTTAAGATGATTTCTATTTGTCTGGACTTCCTTATAGCTTGGTTCAGAGAAAATTACCATCTTTCATGAAAAAAAGTTTTTTCCTGAAAAAAGTGTTCTAGAAAATAATGTAACACAGAAACCTTTTCCTGGTGCAGAACAGACAGACAGACACACAGACAGACAGACACACATTAGTTTCAGTATTATTGCTAGACGTTTTCTATCCATCATTTATCGGGGCGTGTGAAGTTCATTGAAGATATTATTATAAATGTTTCTTAATGTTACATCTGTATAATGCTACTACTTATAAAACATCTGCTTCACCTTGGTTTCTACCTTAACATTACATATGGCGAGCAAAGATAGAAATTGATTATAGAACCACCCTACAGAGTGTAAATATTGTTACTTTTACCCCCAGAACCTTGAACTTCTGGACACCAGGGCAATAAACAGCCAAAACAAACAGCAAGGGAGATAACCATCTAGTAGATCCAATCATAAAAACATTGGATTTTAAGTTTCACATTGCCACTGGTGTAGATTACAAAAGTTTCTCAAAGTCTATGAACAGAGCTAATATTGAGAACAGGCTGATATAAAGAATGGTCGTGTAGTGCAGATATGGAATTATTAGTTATGAGGTGGTCCTATACACAGACCAGATAGAGCAGAAAGCCTAAAACAAGGATGTTAGGGATAGGTTTACAACTACCATCTGATGGTAATTGTCCTCAACAATGGTGCTGTAAGCAACTACTTCTAGTGCCGTGAATCTTTGGGTAACTCAGAATGATAAAGACTCCCCCCAAAATAAAAGAGGGATGGTATACCTGTTTCCTGACCCGTAGGTAATATATGGTTAACTAAGAATGATACAGACTCCCATCCCCAAAAATAAAAGAGGGATGGTATACCAATTAAGTGTTAGGTGTTTTCTGAACAGTAGGTAATCTATGGTTAACTGGGAATGGTACAAACTCCCCAAATAATTGAGGGATGGAATCAAGTAACAAAGGTAGATATATATACCAGGTACAGAAACATGATTTTATTGCGAATATTCATACTGGCGAAACATCACCATGACATATGCATTATATGTGAAAATTTAAAGCTGTGAATAGGTATGAAAATTGGAATCCACAAATACTAATACTTTTAGAGGGTTTAAATCCTACAACAGAAGCTAAAGTAATATCGGATGCTTGTTTTTGAAATTTTAAAATACTTTTTTGTGATTTTTTCGCATATTTAGCAATTCTTACAAAAAGAGAAAAGTAACAATTCTTTTTATTAATCTTGCAATCAAAAGGGTTGGTTTACCTATGCACTAAAGAAACTAAGAAAGTGATGACAGTATATCTGGACAAGTCTTGTTTACTAATATTCTTTATACAGATAATTGAAAAATATTTAAAAAATATTTTTAAGGAAATTTCCAGTCATGTATTCTTCAAAATAAAGAAATGGAAGAAATATTTCATTGAAAATCAGGCAACAACAGACCAATCAACTGAGGTGCTTCGCAAGCCAAGCTTGATACCACCACAGGCATTGACATGAAAAAGTACAAATGAAAACTATGGTAAGTGTGGACACAGTATTATGATGGACACAGTGATATATGTTGTAAACTGGAAATTGCACTTTGGGACCTTCAATCTAAAGGTGGGTTTACACGATCAAACTTTTTCATCAAACTTTCTTCAAACTTTACTTGCGCACCTGTTTCCAACTCAAGTTTGATCATGTAAACACCCCATCAAACATGTTGGACAGCTCTTCCAACTCTCAACCAATATTTGATGGA
>JAULBM010024209.1:0-11261 GCA_032357055.1 Geukensia granosissima
CATTTACATATAACCATAAAAGGAATTTGTTTACATCTGACACCTCTTAATTGATAGAAACACCTGTCCAGGTGAAAATCAATAGTAAATATGAAATCCTCAGTTTAAAGGTACACTTGACCTTGCATCAAACACCACATCAACTTTTAATAGCAACTATATTCTAACTGAAATAGGTTTTGTAAATCGAGTTTTTCAAAGTTTCATAATGAGTGAAACAATTAATATAGTATTCATTAAGATGTTTCTTGGTGTATGCAAGTTTATCTAAATAAGGTATTGTCATGTGACAATATTTTGAATATGAAAAGCCAGGTAAAAAGGTTAGGCTCTTAAAGTTTTATGACATACTCCTTGACTGTTATGACCCGAAATTTTAATTTAGTGGTATGGACAACTTTTATATTACTTGACTATTTTCACTTAAATTTTTTGTACAGACATGTATTCATTAATAAATATCATAATTGCAATCACATTGGAAGTCAAGTTAAAGATGTAGTTTTAAAGAATTAATTTCCCTATTTTCACAGTGATCAAACACACTATTCAATAAAAAATATACCTAAAATTTTCCAAAGTTCCATTGTTTCCACATGTTGAACAGGTGAAACTACACCTTTATTTCCAGCATCTTATATTTGAATCCCAGATCATTAAAATTTTCTCAATTTTCTTGAAAAAATGTGAAAAATCCACTGCTCAGAGTTGAACTTTTATACCCAGCAATATGTTGAACACTGGCATTGAATATCAAGACATCATGGGATACAGCCTATAGTTATCTTTGGGGGCAATAAAGGTCGCTCGGCCACCCTAACACATGTAGAAAATGTTATTAACAATTTTATATTATGATTGATTGATTGTTGGTTGCTTAACCTCCAGTGGCAAATATTTCATCCATATTCAGGACAAGAACAAGTTAAAAAATTATCAATATCGAAAAGGGGGTGGGATGGGACAAAACTGGACAAGGGTTTTTGACTGCCACTGGAAATAGGGAGTGATGGGTAGGGACAGAAAATTTAGCATTTTGTAGTGGCATAAGCCTTCTCCTTTTCGAAAACTACAAAAGGGGTCTTTTACATGCATGAAGCATGGCTCTCTCCAAACATGTCACCCGCTATGGTCCACAGCCAGGCTTTCTGTATTAAATCATGGCAACCCCCCAACAAGAGGGTTTCCACTATCCACCACCTGGGGTTTGCGCTGTGGTCAGCTTTGTTGGTCGAGCCCTGGAGACTGCTCCGGTGCCCAGCAATTTTGTTTTATATTATAAAACTTACTTAAACCAAGTAAGAGGACAAAAGTGTTCTGTGCCATAATGATCTAACATCTCCACCCTGACAAACTGTACAATATACCCCTCCTTGATTGGAAATGTCTGTGAGGTCCGTTCTTCTGTTGCTACTACCTCCCCAATGTTGATCCATTCTTTTGCAGGATATCTGAAGCAAGATGTCAAAAGATTTAATGAAAACTCCACATGGCTCTGATGAAGGCCTTGTGGCGACCTCTAGCACTTAAAGAAACAGTTTTTTTGAGTATTTTGTGTACCATTTGTTTGTTATAAATGTATGCAAGATGTGGATCCTGTCTTTCTGGAATATATTTCATATTCTTTCTTTTATACGGTAAATTTTATGTAATCTTCTTAATTTTGAACCCATGTCTATTTTTTTATAACTTAAGAAGATGGTAGACAAAACTGAAGGATCAGAAAAAGAGGGAAGTTGGTTGAGAATGAGACCAAAACAAAAAACAGAATTGGGGCAAGCAGTTCAGGTCTCTCTGAAGACATCTGTGCATTACCAATTTATCAATCTGGTAATAGTTAATCCAAGGTATGGAGGAAGTCGGAAATTGTATTTTAACTATTCAATAGTGAGAATAAAGAGTTCAACAATTTGTGTAAGTTAAAACTTTGCATTTCCCTAAAAAAATCCATAAATTTTTTTATTTGACATGTACAGAGCAGAAACAAGTTCAAAAATAATTATTGTAACATGTGTCTATCAGAAGACAAAATCTGTGTTGTGTGATTTTGAAGTTTACTTGAGGTGGGGGTGTCTAAATAAAAATCGATAGAATTTTTATATTCTTTGTCAAGATAACCTGCATTGTGCTTTTCAAAAAATTATAATCAAATGTCACCGAACTCATTTTCAAGCAACGACTTGCGCAAACTACCACATTTTCTGTTGATTATAAAGGGAAAAACTACATTTTTCTTGATAAAACAAGAGAATTCTATAATAAAATAGGAAAAGATAGATTTTATCAAAAATTATCAGAAAATAAAAGTAAAAGTTAGGATCACTGATCTCATTTAAATCCATAATTCCATAGTGCAATCCTTTAAAAAAATGTCATTGGAGTTACCTCCCATGGAAATGATTAATTCCTAAAATGTTGAAAAAGCACTTTACCCTTTATAAATGCTTAAAAATGATAGTGCCATTAAATAAGTAATTACAATATTTAAATCCAGGATTAATTTTGTACAAGTGATTTCTTTCTAGAATTAATATTTGCAATTATAGAAAAAGTCAATACCACAAGTTAGTGATCCAAGATGAGGGAAGACACCCGAGACCTCATTTAGACAGTAAATTATCTAGTTTTTCAAGTGATTTGCAAGTTATTTTCTCAGATTTCCATTATTCATTACATCACTGTTTATTTCATTCTTTACTTAAAATTGATAGTTTAATAAAAAGTAGTGTTTAAATAAGGCGTAATATGAACACATACCTATCACTCAAGTAGACACGGAAAGTCTTTGGTTGTGATGAAAATAACTCAAAACTAGCTACTTCAAAATGGCTGACATGGACTGGTTCACAGAGTTCTATCACAAACCTGAATCATGGAACAAAATAATGATTAGCACTTGTATTTCTCTTGTGTGACATTTTGTATTTTGGGGGCATTTTACAGCTTCTGTTATGGTATGGACTCCAGCACTGTCAAGACCGTAATGATACCTGTAGAATAAGGTATGCAAACCATAATAAACCAAGTGAAAATACCCTGATTTTATAGAAGAACCAAACATTGATTATCGGAACAGATCCGGGAAACTTCGAAAAATACTTTTGATTTACAGTAAATCTTTTGGTAATAAAAACAGTTTTACAGAAAATTTTTCAACCCCAAATATTTTATTTTTCAGAATTAATGAAAAGAAATCATATTTTCTCTAAATTGTGAAAAGAAAAAAAATATATTTGACCACCTTTTCTTTTATGGTATGGATACCTTAATTTTAGCTGTTTTTTGTTGGAGGGCAGTCTCATGGACAATCTTGCAACATATTTCTTTTTATATCCTGCATAATTTTCATGAACCTCTAATGTGATATTTCAGAATTCTTGTCATTTCAACAAATATATGTTGGCAGTATTAATAATAAACAAATAAGAATCCTTTTCAACTATATGTTATTTTAAACAGCTATAACTTTAACCCAAGGAAAACATTCATTTTCACATGATTTTTAATAATTTTACAGTATTGTACAACTGGAAGCTGTTTTTTATTTCTATATTTGACGCTAAGTTTTGACCTGTATAATAAACAGGTTAAAATAGACCCGTCCATTTTCACCATGTTCATCATTATCATAGTAAATTGTTTTGAAGCAGCACACAAGAATATAAACAACAGCTGTGAATAGGATGTGTCTCTCCTGCAACATCATCAATTGAATCAACAGTATTTTGTCATATCAGTTTAGTTGCCTGATAATAGAATTTTCAAGCCAGTACATTCGAAGAAAACCACATAAACCAGCCATAATAGACTTTATCAATGATGTGTAAATAAGTTATGTATTTTATATATATGAAACTACTGTGTAAAAATCTAATTGTTGTTGTGACAGATACTTATTGCTTATTTAGAATAATAAAAAAAATTCTTGTTTGCTTTATAACTTTATGTCTGTTGCCACTTTCATCAATATTTGGAGGGTACAGTGTTGTAGGACAACATTTGACCATAAAGCTAGTGTTACATCTAATAACTTTCTTATTAGTACATTTTTCATGGTATAAAGCCAGAAGTGAACCCCCCCCCATACCATATAGATAAAAGGCTAAAGATCTGTTTATTTGTTTGGGGTTTAACTCCACTTTCAACAATATTTCAGTCATATTGTGGTCATCAGTTTTACTGGTAAAGAAAGCCAGAGCACCCTGAGAGAACCAAGTTGGTTTGGCAGGTAAGTGTCCTAAGATAACAGGTACAGATTAGTCTAAATACCCTATCCAGACCATTTGTCACCAATACCTCTCACATATTTTGCTGATAACCTACCACTTCTTAGCCACTTTACAAGGGTTGATCATGTATTCATCTTTATTACTGGTGAGAACAGCCTTGATATTTTCAGCCTCGGGATTACTGGCTAAAACCTTGGCACCACATTCTTTTGAGGCGTAATTTATAGAACGCTTGGATTTAGTGACGCTGGATCCTGGAGTTTCTGTGGCAGCTGCTGAAAATGTAAAATACAGAACATCTTATATTATCTATACAAAATGTACACCAATGAGTGTGGACACAGGAAAATGTCTATACAACTGTGTATAAGAAAGCCTAATTCAAATGTTTAAATAAGTGATAAAATAACACATTGAAAAATGAAATAAGGTGGAGAATAACTTCCCTCCCTGTATAACAATTAGGGAGGAGTTTGCAGACAACAGTTGTGTTCCCCTTAGATACCGTTGAAAACAATTTTTTTCTTTTGAATGAAATAAAAGGTGCACAACTTCATTCCTTGTAAAACAATCTATGAAAATTTGGTTGAATTCCATCAAGGCATTAGGGAGGAGTAGCAGGTGACAGATATATTCCCCTAATACAGCTTTGAAAAACGTTTTATGATGGGTAACCTCAAAAATTGATTTTTTTTATAAATCAAATTTGAGATGCACAACTTCACTCTTTTAGAACAATCTGTGAAAATTTGGTTGAAAACCATCAAGGCATTAAGCATGCGGATAATAGAAAGTGTGACAATGACGACCAAAGATGATGAAAGTGGTCCTTAAATTTTGCCTGGCTTACAGCAGACAACAAAATAAATACTCTTACTTTTCTGTTTTTCTTCTTCAAGAACTTTCTGAGTCCATTCTGTAAAGGTCTGAATCTCTTCTCCCTGAAAGTTCACATTAATATATAACATGTATAATGTGGCTTTGGCTAAACCAATGATCCAAACAGTATAAATGTATCATATTCAAGTCTTCTTCTCTTCAAAAACTGGTTTGGATATAAATTCTTTATCAATAGAAGAATTAACTAAGCTTTTATGAAATGAGTGGTATTTTTTGCTGAATATACCAATAGGTAAACTTAACATTTTACTCCTTGACTTATGAGTTTCAGCCTTGAATATGCACTCGTAAGACTTGTGTGCATGTAGTTAACATATTTTTTAAGGAATTGCATGCATGCAAGTCTAACCAAATGATTTGTGAAACAGTCGCCTGGAACTTACTTTATGTACTAATAAAAAGCAGCCAAATTTATATCAATTTTGTGATGCAAAGATTGATTTTGTATATCCATACTTCAAATCCATCTTGATTTAAAAGCTTAAGATATGCAGGTATATTATCAATTGTGTTAGGTTTTTTTTAACAAGCATCCAGAAATAGCACGTAATTTTTGGATGTCAGTACATCATGTTATCTCCTGCTTTATTTGTAATTGTTTTCATACGTTTAATTACTTCAAGATCTAATAGAGCTGGGTTTTTTTAAGTTTGTTTTTATGTCATTTTGTCATACCATTTAAGGAGGCAGGTTGAACACTCACAAACATGTTTAACACTGCCACATTCTTTATGTGCCTATCCCAAGCCAAGAATCTTAAGTCCAGTAATGTTGTTGCTTTGTATTTTACATTGTAAACTTTATTGACCAATTATCGGTACATTTAAATGTCATTAAATATTATTTTTGAGGCCCTTACAGTTTGGACATTTTTTTATCATTGGTTGCCTTGAGATAACCTGTAAATTTGTGTAATCTATACTTTTGGATGGCTGTCTTATAGTCAATCATACCAGTAAAGATTTTGATAATTAAAACAGGTATACAGATAATTTTTTCTACTCGGAATCATTATATTATTTTTTCTTATATAAATGAAGGATATCATAATTTACAGTAAATTGTTCAAACAAATTTATATATTTATTCCACCATTTTTTAAAATGGTCCAGATACCTTTATACTAACACTAGAGCAACATCGATTTTGAATGTCCAGCTGTTGTTACAGAAGAACTGGAAAAAAACTGACTGCAGTAGAGCAACTTTAAGATCTAAATATATATACAGTGTCATTTATTGTGCAATTATAAAAAACAAACAAACTCCAAAGTTTAGAAATGTTGATTTCTTGGTGAACTGTTGTTTTATAAAAATTAACTAAGCCTATCTTGACATACCTGTTTAGGTGCTTCTTGTTCAGCTGGACCAGGCTGAATGATAGTTTCTGTGTTTGCCTGGTCTCCTGCCGGCTGTGCGACTGCTTCAGAATCATCTGTTCCTTGTTGAGTTATTACTGTTTGGGAGATGTTACCAATAGGAGCTGCTTGTTCAGCTGTTTCTTCCTGGGATTTTATTTCATCCCTAAAAATTAACTTAGCTATTAAACATGGTAAAGTAAAATGGTTTACAAATACATCCTGGAAACATTCAATTGTTTGACCAGAAAAATAAAACAATACCGGAATAATTTGCACTTTCTACAGAGTTTGATGTCATTATGGTCAAATTATGTTGATTTAGCTGCCTTTCAACCAAAACATTTACAAATCAAGCCATTTTAGCAGATCAAAAGTAGCATAACAATGATAATTATAACACATTTGTGAAGCATTGATTTATTTTACCTTCTTTTTTTTGCCTTGCAAGTACTGGCCACATCTGTTATTTTCAAAATACCGTAAAGAGCTCTAGATTATATGCCTTTTTTATTATATCTTTTTCCCTAAAAGCATTTCAAGGGGTTAGTGGTGTGTAAAATGTTCCCCTACACGAAGTCTGGTGATTTTTCCCTTATTTGTCAGATTGCCTTTTTGTCTCCATTTCTGATGATGTTTAAGAAAAAAAAGCAATAGGTGAAATATATATCAACTCTCAACAACTTGAATCCATGTTGTTCTATAGGTATTATCTTTCATATATTGACACGAGAGAACTCATGACCATTTGTAGAATACCAAAACAAAACACCACATGATCTAAAAGTGATAGAAGTTTCAACAGAAGTTTAAGTATCCCTCTGTTGTAAAAAGGTAGCTGATTATTGTTAACTTTTCTTAAATTTCAGTAAAAATGATTAAAAACAGTTTCTTTTTGTTTGAAAGTAAAAAAATGGAGATAAATTCAACAAGGATTGGTTGCTGTTCCAGACCAAACTCTGAAAGATATTTTTACTGCACTGTCACTTGGGTTGTTAATTAGTGGTTATTTTCTTCAAATTCCTTGCTATATTAGCTTTTTTTAAAGGAAAAGTTGTTTAAACTATTAAATAAGAAGAAATGAAGACTCAACCACTTGAACAAACAATATATTTACTGGACAGTGGTGAAAACTTGCACGATCATGACCATCTTTACTGGGACATTCTTTACAAAAGTCCTCATGTATAATATACACGAAGTAGAATTTTTCCTAGGTTTTGGGGCTGAAAAGGCCCTGTGTATAATGTATAAACGGGTATTATCTACATCCAAATATGGTATGTTGTGTATATTTGTTATATTTATTTGAGTGTAAATATCAATGTGGCCAATACTACATTTAAATGTAAGCTCCTATTTACCCACTAAAACACAGAGATTTTCATTCAATATTTCCAGGATTCACCACATATTTATAACATTTATTGCTGCACAAAAATAGACCTGGAATTATGTAAACCAATGGTTGCACTATTCATATGAAAATTTACAATATCATTCTGTCAAAATTTAGAAATGTCCAAATTTTAAAGGCCATAATGGTTAACACCAGACCTCTTCCTTTGTTTCTTAATTTTCAATTTTAAATTTACTCCCTACTATGTGATGACTACAGACTTGTGTATAGACAAGTGTAATTTTCTGCTTAACTAAAATGTACACCTAAAGGCATATACAAAGACTTACTTAATAGTGTTTGTTTCTACTTCTTCTGACTGTTTAGACTCTGGAACAGGATCTTTGTCATCCTCTAGCTTTACAGAATCCAACTTTGGCTTACTGCAAAAAGAATATCAAACCTACTATTCATAGGTTAGAGACTCAAATTACAAATAACAAAAATAATTACCAATAGTTAAAAAGTTCAGCTGCTACATGGTTTTTCAGAATTAAGTCAGGATCTCCAAAATCAGAAAAACTCTGAAAAGTTTATAAAAGAGCTATTTAATGATTTTTTATGGTTAAAATGAAAAGTTGATCTACATTGTATAATGTATTACTGTCAAATGAAACTGTGTACATTTTTTTACAGACTGATTAATGTGCAAGACATGTGCAGTACAGGGTTTGAAATTAGCGGTTGCCCACTCGCCATTGGCGGGCAAATTTTTCTGTGGGCTCGCGATTTTTTATTTTTGGTGGACCATGTGGTGAGTGATTTGTAGAGCTGTCAATTAAGGATTTCGTTATCTTTTTCTATTTATTTAATCAAATTTTCCAATTGAGTTTTTGGTATTGTAATTATCTCCAAAAGTATCGTACAGGTAAGTTTTACACATTTCATACACATGCGCATTGCACATTTCTTGTATAAATCTTCCTCCAATATATGGAGAACTATTATGGATATTGTGATACGCTTTGGTAATAAACTATTATTTCGAATTAAGTTTATATTGTTCACTTATCTTTATCTGAAATTGAATAACTTAAAAGTATATTTGTCTGAAAAGTGTTAAAGAAGAATAAAACCCGAAAACTCGATCTGTTCGAAAGAACCGCCATATTTGTTTATCGTCAGACTTACCGGTGGCGGTGAACAATGAAAATGAACTACTATTATTATTGAACTGTTTAGGCTAATCTTAAGTTTATATATCACCAGTTTAGTTTGTTTCAACTTGGATTTCAAAGTTTAGAAAGATTAATTCTCAAAACACGCCAATCTCCTCTGTCCCCGTTCCTAATAAGGTTTTTACTTTACATTCAAAGGTGTGTAGTCAATAAAGTACCGGAAAAATAGGACCGACCTTTATTTATTCACAGTTAAAATATAATTTTTTTTATTTTTCATTCCTATTCTATTAAACATTTCATGTTTTCTTTGAAGTGTTATAAGATAATTATTTTAATTGAAAATTAATTTTAAGGTATACCAGCTAATCAATATAATTAGAATTTAATTATAGTTAATTTTTTTTTATTTTAAATCCATGGAAAAGTCATGAAAGTGATAAATGTAGAGATCTTCTACCCAAGTTTTTTCCAACAAAAGAATATAATAAAAGCTGAATTTTCATTTGTAAAAATTTAAGCTCTTATTATTGATTATAAGATTTTTTTCATAAACCAGTGGGCTACTGAAAATTTATGTGGGCTCCTAGATTTGTTTTGTTAGTAGACCACATGGCCCCTAGAAATAAATATAAAGTTAAAACCCTGCATTAGAGTTTTTAGCAAATCACATTCATTAAACGGTGGCAAAATTAAACCTTTTTTGTCAAATTATAACAATAAGTTAAGTGTTTTGAACCACTTCTAGACTTTCTATTAGAAACCTGACATAATGTATACCTTTTATTATCATGTTCCTGTGTCTGTGCTTTTTTATCGTCTGCTTGGCCATTTCTATTTTCTAAACCATTCTACAATCAGAATCAACTTGTTAAGAAATCATCCAATGATATTTAGATTTTTATTTGCATGTATGTCATTTGGAATAAAAGTCTCACAAAGCTGACCCAGCCTATTCTTTAGGTGGTGGATAGGGGGGATCCCCTCATTTGTGGGATTTCAATACAGAAAGCTTGGTCCTAGACCATAGTGAGTGACATATATGAAATGCCACACTCTCTGCACGTAAAAGATCTCCTGGATATAAGAAAAGTGAAGGCCTATGATTGCTACAAAAGGCTAAATGAAATGAATGAAATGATGTTGAGCAATTTATTATATTGATTGGTTAATCCACATTTTTTGCCAACAACCAAAATTAGAGTCATACATGTTTATGTATGAGCAAGTTTACAAAGCTGTATTGTAATTATATAGAAATGGGGCAGGATAGGACACCAAAGCATTAATTTTGTCTTTAACTTTGAGAAGAGGTTGTCAGCAGCCAGCAGGACTGTAATGGTTCCCTATAAGCAGTGTTGGTTGCCATGAGAAATTCTTGGCAATTTTTTTAGTAGACCCATCCAGTTAGTTGCAATTTCTGGACTCGGATGATTCAGACAAGAAAGATTTTTGAACACAAGTGATAACATTTACATGTATCATCCCTTAACTCCCTCCCCATTTATAATTTCAGCAACAGCAGCCATCTTGGTTGGAAGTTGGGATGCCAGACAATTTAAGGAAAAAACATCAATAAAATTTGGTTGCAATTGGTTAACAAGTTCCAGATAATTACATTTTTTAACATACCCCCACCACCTCTTTTCTATTTTTAGTAACAGTGGTCATCTTCAATTGTGGATGGAAGCAGGACACAATTAATGTAGAGAGCTTCCAAGAACAATTCCACTAGATTTTGATTCCAATTGAAATGAATTGGCCTTGCAGTTTCTGAGCAGAAATTTCACCATATCAAAGTAAATACAGTCGTTTGGGGAAACAGATGCAAAGTGATGGCAATAGCTCACATGACAAAAATGATTTAGAATATTTACCGTATATACTCGCGAAAAATTCTGTAATTTGGGAGCCGAAAAGTCTTTCCTTGGAAGGGGTCCGACGTATAAGCGAGGCCTAGCCGAAGAAAGAAAAAATCTTGGTCGAATCTGGAAAGAAAAGATCGCTGCACCATTCAAACGAACTCAACAGGCCATTTGGAGTTGTGGGAGGGTTGAATTATCGTATTGTGAATACAAATGATGTACTGATCAATAAAAAACACAGAAAACTAGTAAACGTTGTTTATTTTCTTACTTTTTTACTTTTGCACAATGTACTTTTTATTTTGCAATCACTACTGGTCTGGTAAATAACCAAAAAGCTTAACCACAATATGGCAAGAGACGGTCCAAATCCATTATTAACTTTATCTTTGT
>JAULBM010024220.1:0-11261 GCA_032357055.1 Geukensia granosissima
TTTTCAGTTCGTGTAGACAACATCTGATTTATTTCTAGGTTCAAATCTACCAGCTGTGTATATTTATCTACAAAGGAGTAGGTACAATAAGCCCCATAATTGGCCCAAATTTTAGATTTTGTGACATAATAAGAAGTTGTTGAAAAAAGCTGTTTAATAAATGTCTTTTAATAATTTCTTACTTTTTCTTATATACTTTTTGTCATTTCTACAAAATGAAAGTGTATATTTGACTATTTTGACAAGGATATAACATTTTCTGTAAAATCTCAATTTCTGTAGGTGTTTTGTTCAAAAAAGATTTGATCGCACCAACACATCATAAAGATATTTTAACCAATCATTTGTACTTGATAGATCTTTAAATGTGCAAAGTTTGGTTGTGATGTTTTTGTGTGATCTATATTTAAATCAACAAATTAGTATCAAAAATTGCATCAAATTAATTAATATTTTAGTAATTTTACATTTAGAACATTTTATATGTGACATGTGACCTTAGTAGAACTTATTAAACTAAAAATTCTGTCGGATTTTCTTTTTATAGATATTATTCAATACGAAAAATATGAAATATTTATATTAGCCATTTTTCACTTTTAGCCAAATTCTTGGGCCAAAAATGGACCTTAACCACCAAATATAGGCCCTATAGCACCTAAACCTTCATCTGCCATGTTTCACCAAATTTGATAATTATAAAATTTCAATACAGATGTGTACAGCCTTATCGCATGTTAACATGTGATATTTAATACTGGTACATACTAACCAAAATTTTTAAATACAATTACTGACTTAATTTGATTTTTTAAAAACAAACAAAATATGTCTGAATTTTTCTAAGATTTTACAACATGAAGGTAAACATCAATTTGGCAGATTTATTTTGATACATTGCCTTCATTGACAAATAATCCTTTTATTTGAATAATGTCCAATGTAGTTCTGTACGAAAGCATGCCTTTCATAGATGGGCTGTTCTTAAAGGTTCAGGAAAGCATGCCTTTCATAGATGGGCTGTTCTTAAAGGTTCAGGAAAGCATGCCTTTCATAGATGGGCTGTTCTAAAAGGTTCAGGAAAGCATGCTTTTCATAGATAGGATGTTCTCAAACGTTCAGCAACCAGTTGTTCAATATATTTTAACTAAGAGTTAAATTTAACTCCATGTTAAATTTGGTTGATTTATACAGTATTTAACTACAAGTTAAAATTTAACCATGAGTTAAAAGTGTTGAACAACTGGGCCCAGGCAGTAATAGGATGCTTACATTATGGTCTTTAAATTGAAATTGTGCAAAAACAAACAAATTACTGTAATTCTCGGATCTGTCTTTAAACATATGATAAAATCAATTATTATTCAAATTAAAAACCAGTTTGATTCTGTGCCATGTTTTCTGTGAGCTTGTACAACAAGTAGTGAGACAGTCAGGTACAAACCTCTGAGAACTCCTCCGCTGCAGCCTCTACTAACTCTTTCTCGGACCAGACTTTTGATCTCGGTCCTATATCTCTGAAACATGTGTAAACATGTTAATATATACATGTATAATTGAAGCTAGAAGAATCATGAAAATAAGCACTATTTATTTTACAACAGTCTGTATCTTAATAGCCATTTTGGAAATCCCATTTCTGATGGCCGTGGTTCATTCTAAAATTGAAATTTATCATTCTGGTTCTCAGCTTCTGGGTTGTGTGGTTTAAAGTTTCCATAGAAATCACTGCTAAAACGTGCATCAATTTCTATCAAGGACAAATAGTTAAAGCTTTCATTTTTCTTTTTTATAAATTAAAATAAATCAAAATGTGGAGCATAAATATCTTAACTACTTCTAGTCATCATAGAAAGCAAATGCTTTACAGGGGAAAGTCGGGTTTTCCTCCTTGCTCATTCTTATGTTGATGTGATGCACTACCCACAAAGGGAAATAAATAACTCTTACAAAATCTTATTTTTGAACCGAACATGGACTTTCGAAATATGTTTTCAAAAAGGACTATAGGTATATATGGTAAAATCCCTGTCCAGTTTTCACAGGATTGAACGCATTAAAGTCATTGCAATGTAAACTGCCTCATTAACATCCTCCTGTCTAGCTGCCATATTGTCTAATATGCAATTTGCATGCCAATTTCTAATTTCCCATTCATGGTGAAATGACATTTTATTACTGACTGCCCACACTTAGTACCCACTCAACAACCCTCTACAGACATTTTTTTCTATTTTCAAATACATGTAGTTTTTGTGTAATTAGCTGATGTGTTTTTTTTAATTGATTGATTGATTGATTGCAATGTCGGCAGTATTTCAAACAGTTTTGTGTAATTTGCTGAGGTGTTTTTTTTAATTGATTGATTGATTGCCATGTCGACAGTTTTTCAAACAGTTTTGTGTAATTTGCTGAGGTGTTTTTATTTTTGTATTTTTTTAAACTTCATTGTTATTTTCTTCTCAATTATACCTGTATCCCTTTAAATTACCTGCTTTCTAAGTCTCCTCCGACAATAGCAAGAAGATATGATGGCACGGGAACCTTTTGTTCAAATCTATAAATAGTTCTTCGGGAATCTGTGTTGTCAGGTTCGGAACCTAAACTTATGGCACTCATCAATATAGTTATTTCTTTAGGAGCAGTGATCTACAACAGAAATTTTATTCAAATTAAAAATTGATTTACAGTACAGTTAAAACCTGAGTTGCTTAAGAATTAATTCAACGCAGTCATATATAGTTCTGATTTTACCATAAGGTGGAATTGTTTTGATTCTTATATGATTCTTTTATGGTAAAAATGAAAATAAATTTTAAAAAAGCAGCTGAATGGTTTCCAAAAATAAAATTGTGACATCATTTTTTCATTTAAATAAGATTTAATAAATGGATATTTTATAATGGGTAATTCCTATTGATGTTTTCAGGAACCCACATTAGATTAAAACACTAATAGTGTTCTTGTTACTATCATTGGGAAATAATACACTCATGTTAAATTGACATCATCAAACAATTAAATGTGCCACCAGAACTATCAAAAGAAATAACCCAGTTACAGTTAAAATTTCTTAATGGGCCTATTGAAGCTCATCAATGTCCTTTCGGTTAACTTTAATTATACAGTTTCAGTTAAATAGTCTATTCATTGAACACGAAGGGGATCTTGAAGTCTTAATAGGGAAAATTTTCATATTCAAAACAATACCAAAAAATTTGAATTCAAATTGGTTACTTTTTAAATAGAGTATATTGTTCAAGTTTGTACATACAAAATTACTTCAATGGATTGTCATGCTTTATGAATAGTTTCACATTTTGTATTTTGGGGGCTTTTACAGCTTCCCTGATGGTATGGGTCATTATTGAAGGCCCTAATGGGACCTGTAGAAGTTTTAATTTAACTGTCATTTGGTGGATGATTGTCTCATGGACAATAATGTCATATCTCCTATTTTTATATTACTGAATATAAAAAAGCTTCCAAAATGATAAGAACAACTCAGTTCTTGAAATTAATTTTAATTTCAGGAAAAGTTACAATGCATAAATTTTGATGGTAAATTAAAGGCCATGAGGTTAAGAAGGATAAGTGTCAAATTTTACCTTTTTATATATATTATAAACGTATGTAAAACAAAGATCCTGTCTTTCTGACATATATTCCAATTGCTTTCTTTTAAATATTATTACTGAGTTTTTCTCTGGTGCTATGTGCAGGTCATCAAAGCTTCTCCGTGCTTGAATGGTATGGTCTTATTTATTTTCAGGTACTGGAACATGTGGACTATATGTTGGAAAGATAGTTTTTATATTTTTAAAATTGAAATTTGTATAATCCCCTTATTGTTGTCTTTGTATTTGCCTTCGTTCATTGTTTTATGAGCTGTGTGTTTCATTTGGTCCAAATGTGTAGCTAGAAATTCATAAAGTTTGACTGATCTATTTTTGGCCCCTGGCATGTCTGTTGTCACGTTTACATTCGATTTTTGAATTTTTGTTATAATCAAATGTAAGATATGAATTGTGACTTTCTTACATATTTCATATTCTTTCTTCAAAATATCCTTAAAGAGTCTAAATTTATGCAGTTATATAGTATTTGACAGCTCTTTTAGAAAGTTGTACGAAAAAGCTAACTATCCTTTTTATTTTTGATCAATCTTATCCTGAGTTTGAGCTCTTTTTACACAGACATTACTGTTAAATTACAGAAATGTGTCAACAAAAGTGGAATTTATTGCCACAAATTATACAACACAAGTTCTTACTTACAGTTTTTAACAATTATTTCAAAATAATTGACCTATTTTAGTGGCCTTTATTGAATTTTTAAAATCATTTACTGCAAATCAGTTGGGTTTATTAAAGCAACAAAACAGAGATTTCCTTCAAATAAGAGCTATTTTCAATGGAGGTCTCTTTAAAGTTTGGTTAATATAAAAATGAAGAACAAATTAAAACGTAATATTTTCATAAACCTTACATTTCTGATTGGAAAAAAAAGAAGATTTTTGGAAAATCAAAAATGAGAAAATGAAAACCAATGCATTAAATACATCCATGCCTTGTAAGCAATGAACCTTCTACATCTATGTGTGTTCTGTTCTCTATTTTATATGACTTGCTTCAGATTTCTTAATCTATAGTGGTGCATACCAGTCTATATATAATTTTACCTTTGCAGTGCATATCTTTAGATTGATTGATTGATTGAATGTTGCTTAATATCCAGTGGCAAAAATTTCATGCATATTCAGGACGAGAGCATATTAATGAATGATAATGATGAACCCTGCTTTGTACATGACCAACACGCTGAGCCGGATTTTTAACGTGCTAGCTCACAAAAGCAACAGTTCGCAGGAAGACATGCAACTTTACCCAGACACATTATTCTGACTCTGGGCCAACAAGTCTTTGCTCTTACTCCTTAATGCTGCATGCTTAGCGGCGAAGCAGCAAATACTAATTTTAAAGTCTTTGGTTTGATCCGGCTGGGGATCGAACCCACGACCTTCGACTCCAGGTGAGCACACTTACCATAACACCACCAAGGCAGTCGCATAACTTTACACAACAGGTCTAAATTTTAAGTTTTACCTTTGCTGTGTATGGCATTTTAACAGATGGGGAATCTTGACATGGTATAAAACTTCTACAGTGAATAGCCTGAAAATAAAAGTAAAAACATATTAATGATCTAAATTGACTGTTAGAATGGATCTTAAGAGCACTTTCATCAGTATTTCTATCATATCATGGCTGTCTCTTTTATTGGTCACAGAAAACCATTGACCAAGAGCAGGTAACTGACTGTTAGACTGGATCTTTACAGCATGAAAATTTCAATCATTTTATGGGTGTGAGATTTATTGGAGAGACAAAACTGCTTACTAACGGCATGTAACTGACAAACTTTTTGATATGAACTGTGAGTCAAGTACAGTCTAAGCATGGAATCATAATCAGGTTCCAACTCTCAAAGTATTACCTGCCAAAAGTGTTTACACATCTCAAACAACCAACTGACACCCCTATATCAGGGGTTTTATATGTAGGTGGAGAATCCGAATAGCATATTTCTGAACGTAGGCCGGCCATCACCGACAGTCATTGAAAATGTCTAGGAAGATCTACAGCTACTTAATTTCGGACTTATTGACATACCTGACACTGACTAAACAAATATGGCTGCCGTTTTCCTGCCGTCTGCTCTGCTGTCAGCCATTGGAATGCTGAGGCATCAGGAGATGTTTCATATTCTATAGATATGTTATGTCTGGAATTTAAACAAAACAAGAATTACTTAAAAATGAACTTATACTAAATTGATTTCTAATACTAAACTCTTTATGACAAGACTGCATAAAATCTTGAGTATTGCTGCTGATTTCTGTTTGCTTGATTGCCAGTATTCAAGCAATAGATATAACATGCCAACCAATTTCCTTTTGTTGTTGCTACTGCACGATCAGAACTTTTTGCTTTGTGATGTCAGATTTTCTGAGAAAATTTATCAGATGAACCATGTTTGGAAATTGTTCCTAGTGAGTAGAAAGGTAACTTTCTAGAAACAAAAACCAAAAGTTGACCCTTCTTTCTAAATTATGTCTTGTCCCATTATTTTCTTCAAAATCAGACTTCACCCTGTTAGTTGTTGCACTGTGAAGGTTTAATTTCATTACTTGTGTTACATAAAGATATGGTCTTGAAAGTGCGGGGGATTTTGATTACCAGAAAACTACCGGTATTTTACCCCTTCTATGTGCCTGCAACAAGTCAAGCTAACTAGCCCTTATGTTTGTACTCACTTTGTGTTAATGAATTGTTTGTTTCGGGGATGGTACCATCTGTTGCGGTGTTAAGTATTTTCAACTCCTGGTCACAGACCACAATTTTACAACGAGCTCATTGTCCATCAATATAGCAACCTTTTAAAAATAGTGCATTTTTTCCCCAATTTTCTTTTCCCTACTTGCTGTTTTTATATTTTCAACTTTTTTACTTTAAAGGTGAAGTTGAAGGTTGTGATTTGTTGGCATGCAGTGGGGTCAAATTTGAGGACACTGAAAGCAGACTGAAAGAATGTTATCTCCCAAAAACACATTTTTGCTATTATCTTAATTTTCCACTGGTAGGATTTTCTCTAATTTTGATATGATTCCAGTCTAGCACTGCACTTTGAGTAAAAGAAAGATTGTTTGTGCAATTTATTTAATGTCACTTTGAAATAGGCCTTTTTCAAAAAATGTACTACAGATGTCTCAGACCCACTCATTTTATCCTGTTGATATATACCATTGTGTGCAAGTATGGAGAATTTTTACCTTTATTTTGTACCGGACAGACCAAAAGTCAACTACTGGGCTAGTAATACCCTCACAGTGCCTTCTCACTGTATGATATTTTTGCATTGAATACGACTTCCAATTTTAAGGAAAATTTTTGATGTAATAATGATAATAAAATTTATTATAATTAGTTTAATGTGTTTTTTCTTTGGTCATTTTGGCTTGATCATTCTATTATCAGGCCATTACGCTGATATGTAAAAATTATCTTTGATTCCATTGTTCTGTGAAATCATAAGGAATACAATGTCACTGACGTTACACTGCAATCCAGAGATTCACAGACTATCATTGGTCATCTCAACTCAATCTCACAAATCCATCTCAAATATAAACGTCTTGATGTATATTATCAATCTTGTAAATCAATGATAATCTATAATTATTATACTTTATGCAAGTTACTTATTTAATCCAGGTACTTCATTGGTTGTTCAGAATGTGGTATTTCTAGAGATCTTGTTTTGTTGTGTTTAACCCAAGCAACATGTGATAATGTTGTATATAGCAACAAAAATACAAGACATATTTTAGTCTCTACCTTCAAAACATCTGTTATGCGACATGCACCTGTATATATGTGTAATAATAAATGTATTTCTTACTTTGTTCCATTGTTGGTAGGTAATTTGATCTCTAACTTTGATCCAAATACATCTATTCTATTTCCTAAGGAGTACGTTAACTTCTGTCCAGTTGATTGATCTGTTACAGACTTTATCTTCAAATCTTTGGAATCTAAAATCTATCAACATAAAAATCATAAAATACAAACACTCTAGCATATTCATAGTAATTTATTGGTAAAGTAAGGTTAATGTAGCGGTATATGGGTCTGAAATGTTTATATTTTTTCAGTTTTGAATGGTTTGGCTATCTGTTGTTTAATGTACATTTACCTGGAAAAATGTTTGAAATTCTTCCATGTTTTGTGTGACTGTGTGATTGTACTTAAATACTGTGTTGACTTTTGACACAAATATCTGTAACTCATTTTTGACTGATTGAGTAAAATTACTTGAAGTCCTTTTTTTACTGCCATTGTGCATTATCATTCCTTTACAATAAATCTTTCTTTGTCCCTGTTTAAGCCACAAATGACATCACTGAACAAAGGCCCTGGTGGAAGAATGGTTTTTTCAAAGCAAGGCTCTTCCAAGGACTTGGGATGGCCTTGTTTTAAAACCTAACCTCAAAATTATATGACAAATGTAAATTATAACTTCATCATAGAAACAACATTAAAATTGTTTTTCAGAAGCTTAACTATTACTGTTTCTCTCATTTATAGTTATATTCAAGATGGTAGGCAACAATTTTTAAAATGGGTGGAGGGCGGGGGATTCTGGGGTATTTAGCCATTTCCCAGCACCGTTTTTTGCATTTCTAACAGTCCCTTTTTTAAGACTCACACTTAAATCTGAATTTCAAGTTTAATAGTGGTCATTTGTTTTAAAAGGTGAGGTTTGTCCTAACCCTTTGGAACACCCCTGGATACTGGTATGATGTTCCCCCTAATTTCATTTTCTCTATCAGAGTAAATGGATGTGTGGGCAGGCCAAGATTAATGTTTTATAACATCTTTACTGATAGCTATCAGCAGTATTGTCAGAAAACTGCTATCAAGTCAGTGGTTCTTATCAGGTACCCTTGCCTTGTCTAGTAATATATCTGACTTACATGTAATATGACTGAAAATAATGGAGAAAAATAGGATAAATGTGATGAAAATTGATAGTAAGGAATGAGTAACACTCAAAGGTGAGTCCCACTTGATGTTGCCGCTGAACTATAAGGTATTTGTTTAGTGACGTAACTTGGTTGGGAAAATCCAAGCACTAGGAACAATTCTCAAACATGCAGCAACAGATAGATTTTGTCTCAAAATCTGATGTCACAAGGCAAGAAGAGCTGATAGTACAGTAGCGACACCAAACAGGGGTCAATGATGCATGTCATTGTTGGTTCCTCTTTTCAAGCAATTATTTGATATCCTTTCAATTATCTTAGCAATAATCAAACACAAACTGAACATAACACAGGCATACAAACCACAGTGTCTACTCCCTCTTTCTGTTTCTCTACTGTGAGATGTGTAAATCCAGAGAAGATATGTGTGTTGAAATCTACGTCGAGATCAAGGTCAACATGTACCACTTTACAATCTTCAGGTCGGGAATATGATGCAGGATCATTTGGACTGAGACCTTCCTTTGTCATTTTTCTGTAAATAAATACAGTCAGAAATGATACCTACTTTAACCAGCTAAATATGTTGTCAAATGGATGCGTGTTCAAGATGAAAAGCATGTGAAGAGTGCAATACACTGTACACATAAAGGTGATGTGTTAGCTCTAAGGTGGAAGAAGGTAAATGGAAGAGTGCAATACACTTTACACAGAAAGGTGGTGTGTCACCTTTAAGGTGGAAGATGGATATTTTTTATATACCTACATCCTTCCCATTTTTTTAACTTCTGCTTTCCTAAAAATAAATTCTTGGTTTTTCAACATTAATTTTCCACTTTCTACCCATAGTGTACATGTAACTGGAGAAGTTGCCATTTTTGTTCAAGGTTTTGTAAGGATCTCATCTTCATAAGGATTTGCTCATGCATTGTACATGTAATTGATAGATACCAATATTTTATAAGGTACTTGCATTGTATACAGCCTAGCCTTCATTAAGATTCTTTTATATGTACATGCAATTTACTTCCTTGTACATGATGGAATAAGTTTTAAGTAAAAGGAATGTGCATAATCTAGCTTACCTACAAATTCTAGCATTTAATAGCATGCATTAAACTAGCCGTTGATCGACCTGGTCAAGTGTGAGATTAAATAAAGAACAGTTACCCAAATTTCCAGATTTGAATACCAGTTGCCAATAGCAACACACTGACAGTGGTCTTTATAAGGAAAGGGATCATCTGGACGAAGAACCAATCATAAAGAACTAAATCTCTGTCTTCCTTTAATATAAAAAAGACAAGCTATGGGGTAAAGGTTAAGGAGATCCAGTGTTCTAGATTTTTTTTAAGAATTTTAGGTTTCCATGGGAATGTCCACATAAAATCAACTTACCCACGGTCAATGACTGCTTTCCTTGTTATAGCTTTAAAAATGGGAAAGTGTTACTCAATAACTTACTTTTCCTTGACCCAAAGTTCACTGAGGGTGGTACAGGGTGTCCCGTGCAGGGATGTTACGAGAAATGAAATGTCATTTCACAAGGAACAAAAAATTATTATTTGGCTTGCATATTGCATTTTGATCAAGACACGCGATACAGGCATATAACAACCCTCTAGCACAACAACACTTGAAAGAAAAGGCAGAAAAAACCGTTGCACAAAAATAATCCTGTACCACCCTTTTCACTTGCAGCAGGAAATGAAAACTAGTAATCCTAGAACACTGCAAACCATCTCTGTTAATGTTAGAATGTTTTCTTCTTGTGATTCTGCCAAACAATCTTCTGAACTCCTCTGGTTTTATCCATTCTAAAGCATTGAATTTTTTTTGGCCAATTTTCTTACCAATATTAAACCACAAAAAGCAATTTAAGTAAATATTTAAAATCTTAATACATGTCATATGTTCATCTAGAATTTTGTAAGAACAGAACCTATTTATACAAAACCAATGAAAATAAGACAATTTTGCCTTCCTGCCAAATTTTGAAATGCTTATATCTAAAACACAAACAAACTAATCCATATTTTTATTTATGGTTATTTCATTTAAATATTAACATAAAGTAAAATATTATAATTATTGAAAATTTTAATTGTAGGAAAGTAAGAAGAAATCTTCATGTAAATACTCCAAACCAGAGGCTGCAGGGGAACAAAAAAAGATTTATCAGAATATCTGCATATTTTATGTTTATATTGGCACTCATTACCTGGACAGAAAAGGAATCTTTAAATGAACTTTTAAAAATTTGGCTTTTGAATATAAATTTAAAAGAAAAAATATGAAATATATGACTGAAAGATATGATCCAAGTTTTACGTATGTTTATGTCAAATATTAACAATTAACACCCAAGCAGACGTAATCTACCCATCGAGACACACCAGGGGCCAAAATCAGAATAACTTTATTTACTGAATTTATGTCATAAATGTTTGTACAATGTAGATCGTGTCTTTCTGGCACATATCCTGTATTCTTTGGTTTAAATATTGACACCAGTCATATGAGTAATGTCACAGCACCAAAACTTTTATAAAAGAATGGCAATAAAAAACAATATAATTAAGTATTATTATAAATATTATTATTATCATAGAAAAGAGGGATGTGGTACAAATGTTTATACACTGTTTCACTACAACTACAGCATGCTATGTGATAAGCAAAGAATGGTTAATTCAACAGTTTGTAGAGACGTGTT